>CAVNYN010250334.1:0-22585 GCA_963692815.1 Nyctanthes arbor-tristis
CAAGAATAGGGTTGTGCAAAAAGACCAAGCCCGATAGGTCTGAACTTGGATCGGACCAAGTCCGTTGGGTCCTGGTATGGGTTTTAACTTTAAGAAATCAGGTTTGTTCTTGAAACTCGAAGCCCTAACAGTTATGGTCCGATCCTGGATTTTGACATAAAGCCCAAAAAACCTCAACAACCCGAAAAATATTACTTAATATTTTGTGGTTTGCACTAGGCTTGGGCCAAAAACTCAAGCCTGAATGGGTTACCCGAACCTTACCTGAAAATGCTCAAACCCGATCGGGTAGTGAATAAAAATTTTCTGGTTTCGGGTACCCGAAACTGAAACAGGTTTGGACAGGTTTCGAGTTTAAGTTAAAACGCGAAATATCCGAAAAAACCCAAATATTTTTTTCTACTCCCAAAATTTTTAAATTCAAATTAGATCGGTAATTAATTCTATCCCAACCCACAAAACCAGCTCTTTTATTTCACAATCACATTTTTATTACACTCGTCTCCTTCACACACAAAAATAAAATTCTAGATCTGTATAAAATATGTGAATTTGTCTTTTCTTGTGAAGACTTTACTAGTTTCAATATATACTAGCTAATCTACTCGTGCGTTGCACGAGAAACACATATATATCTCTAAAACAAACGATTAATTAAACGATAAAAAATAAAAGTGATATACGTTCACTAATTAGATTACACGAACTAAAAATTAACTAAAAGAAAAATATGTGCAACTGCTTCCAAAATTGATATTCTATATTAATTGATAGATTGCGGGCAAATATATGTGTGCAATATATATATAATTGGCTGTATACTTACCTGATTAGGCTGCCTGAAGGTTGTTTTGATTATTTAAATATTAAAGAAAATAGATAATTACGAATTTGATTGTTGTACTTACCAGTTAAACGCAAAGAAAGAGATAATTAAGAATTTGATTGATACACTTACTTAATTAATCAAAATATAAAGCATTTCTAAAGGCCAAAAGTTCTATCTCAACAATTAGAAGAAGATTAATAATTACTATGCAAAATCAAAATATGTAATAAACAAATTCTGAAAATTTGAAAAAAAAATGACTAAGATGAGCAAATAAATAGATTATTAAAAATAACTATGCAAAATTAAAAAATTAACACATCGTTTAATTAGTATTATAAATATATATATTATTATTGTGGTGAACAAAAATAAAAATAGAAAAATAAATGAGACATCAATTTGACATCATCGTGACATCAGATTACTAATTTCCTTAGGATGTCAGTTTTAGGCGGGAAAATAAATTAGATATCAGTTTGTCATGATCATGATATTAGATTCCTAATTCCCTTAATATGCCAGTTTTAGGCGGGAAAAATTGACCCACCATTTAGTTAGTATTATAAATATATATAGATTATTATTCAGATGAACGAAAAGAAAAATAGAAAAATAATGACATCAGATCCTTAATTCTCTTATGATGTCAGTTTTAGGCAGGAATTAGCTTGACATAATCACATCATATTCCTAATTCCCTTAAAATGCCAGTTTTAAGCCGAAAATTTAACACATCACTTAATTGGTATTATAAACATGTAGATATAGATGTCATGTGATTTGCGTAAAGACAAATTGTTTTTAATGAATTACTTGACAGTGTTGCAAGTTAGTAAAACTATAAAATTAGAATATAAATAAAGTCAGCTAGCCAAACGCTAACGTCTAATTGTTAATTTCACTGCATTAGTATGTAACCATTATTATTTTCATTTAAGCGTATTGTATATACTTCAATTTTTTTGTTGTTCTTACCCATTTAAGAGTTTCATTTTTCCTTTTATACATTTATATAATATGCACTAGATACCCGAAAAACCCGAACAAAACTTAAAGTGTTACCTGAACTTGATCTAAGACCGAACCCGTACGGGCTTGTCATTTTCAAGACTGAACCCGAACCAAATATTTGGTCTGGGTTTCAATCTAATAACCGAACCCAAAACTCAAACGCCCAGGTCTAGTTTGCACTATCTTCAAATCTCTATTTTGACAAATTTAGAAAAACGTAAAAGAATTTAAGTAGGAGACATTCATTAAACATAATTTAAAGAAAATAATGTCTTTATTTTTATTAATCAAGTTATATATTTTTATTGATCAAGTTATATATCTTTACATTTAATAAAACAGGAAAAAATAGTTACTTGGACAGTTGTAGTAAAATTGCTGTATATTGATTTGATTAATTAGTTTTGTACTCGCTCTTGTATAACATAGATTTGTAGTTAAATGAAATAAAACGTTTCCGTTAATCTATGTAATAATAATTAGATAGAGAAAAGAGATAAGTTAGAAAGAAATAGTAGCTTAAGACATTGATTTTTCTAACTAGAAAACATTATAAAAAGAAAAGATTCTTGTGTAAATTTGAAAATAAATATTGATTTGTCTGGTACATATTAAGTTTGTTTATTTCTCATATTTAGATATTTGTAAAATTACAAACCAAAAAAAAAAACTAAAAAGACCCGAACAATTCTCCGAACCCCGACCAAGATTGAAACTGAATGGGCTTGTCGATTACAAGCCCGAAACCGGACGAAAAAAAATAATAGGTCTAGTTTTGGGCCTTTCAAAACGGAGCCCGAAATCCGAACACACATCTCTAAATTGAATAGCATACGCTACTGTTTTCTAAGTACAAAGTTGGGATTGTTGGGTTGGATGGTGACTTAAATTTAAATTATAATATATCGCTAAGGAATGTCTTCATTGAGGAGTGTTGTTTGTTCATATAAGGTGCACAAAATTTATACACACACTCAAAAATTGTCATTTCAAGGAAAATAAGGTTAGGAACATTTTTGGAGTAAATACATGAGGGTGTGTACAATTTTTCTATATATTGTATTTGCAAATAGCATTTGTCTTTTACTAATAGGACTAGGGGTGGGCACCTCGAAACACAACGAATCGACCCAAATTGGATCCAATAATTTGATGCTCAGTTCTGTCTGTGGGTGAGATGAGGCAAACTCGACTCTGGTCGAGTCGAGTTGCGGGGTTAGGCGCTTCCAACTCGTTTAAACCGAGAAACACAACTTGGTAAGACTTGAGTCAGGTTAACCTAACGAGCCCCTTTTTCTTGAAATCTATTTTTTTGGGGTCAAAATCGTGATAGATAATAGAGTGTAGAAAGTTTTTCCTAACCCTAATAACATTGGAATCACTTCCAAAATCCAATTAGTGCCGTCTGGTTCACTAATCAATCACTCTCAACATTCAAATTCTAATTTCAATAGAGCCCTAACCTTAACTGATTCATCTACCACCGTCAAGATCAAAGACTCCAGATTGTCTCTTCTTTCACATCCATAATAGCTGCCACGGTGACGGATCATATCTGTCAAGCGATGCTTCCAAGGTTCAATTTTGATTCTTGAATCAATTTCTTCTTTCTTGAAGTTGGCTGATCTCATATAATGCGACTGTCATTTGTTATTTTTTCTTGTGGGAGAATTGAAGAAATGAACAAATTTTGTTTCTCATATTTCATAAGGTACAGCGGCCGCAAAGGATTTAGAGTTAAGAATAGTATGTTTTTGGGTTGGGTTTATTTAGACACTTGTTCAAGGAAAAAAAAATCTAAAGGCCAGCCCAAACTGCTAACCCAACTTAAATCGACCCGACCGGACCAATATGGGTCTGTTCGAGTCAGGTTTTCAAACTGAGCCGGTTTGGCTCTGTTTGAAATTTTCCAACTTGACTTGGAGTCGGGTTAGTTTTGGGCCAGGGGCAAAACCCAATGAACCGGACCCAGAGCCCACTCCTGAACATGACAATCTCTTTGGTCTTCTAAATGGGCCTATTTGTACACACACTCCTAAATTTTCCCACTTCATAGGAGACGAGGTCAAGAATATTTAAGTAAATATAGCAATATGTACACAAATTATGAACATTATGCACTAATAGATTTTGATCTTCTAATATTTATTTCAATAATTAACACATTGCAAATGACGGTAGTCTTATGAGAGAATCTTTAGATAAATAAATGGATTAAGTAAACAATTTCAAGTTTCAACACCGCTTTAATTAAAAAAAAGGGATATGAAGTTTTAATTTTGGAAAACATATGTGACCCCACCCCTTACCCTGGTGTCTTCTCTCTCAACATCTCTCCCACCCACGCCGTGCCCAACCACCGCCACTGCCGCGCCATCGCTGCCACACCACTATTACAAACCCCCACCGAGCACTGAAAAACATATGGGTGTTGATATTCCCATTCAAAAAATAACGATCGATGATTAGGGTTTCACCGCCACCGGCATGCCACCAATTTGTTTCAACCATCGCAGCCCGAATTTAATTCTTGGGTAATTTTCACTCTAGATCCCTAATCTTTTAATTTTATATCAATTTTGTTCTTATTCTTTGTTTTGAGCCTACTAAGTCCCCAATCTTTCAAGATCGGAAGATGTCCCTAACGTCACTTTTCTTCCCCAACCTTTCAATTTTCACAATTAACTCATATCAAAATGACTATTATACCCTTGTTTCTTTATTTATACTATAGGACTCTAATCTTTTAATTTTTATAAAAATTTGTCCCCGTTATTTTTTAGGCGCATAGAAACCCCAACCTTTCATTCCCTATTAACACTTTTCATACATAACATTTTAATTTTTACTGTCAATACAATTAATTATTTAAATTAAAAATAAAGAATAATATAAAATAAAAAGTCCACCAACTCTAACACACTCCAATACAACCCAATGACAACAGTCAGAAATAATGATAACAAGAAAACTCAATCTATAACAGTTTCAATAGATATCAAATCTGCATCGAAGAAAATTATCGATCTAAGTATCAGAGTGATGAGTAGGATCCCATTTCATGATCTACCACAAAATCACGTGGTGGATACGAATTAGGTAGATCCGCCCAAAAAAATTAATTTTTGATTTGTAAAAGATAAACATAACCCTAATACTTTAATTCTAATTTAATTTTTTATCTCTCTTTGTGATTTTACCCTAATTTGCCCCCAGTTTGTTATATTCCGCAATCCGATCAGATCCACCAATTGTGGATCCACAAAAAATTAGAATTAGCGCATTAAGGTTCGATTTCATTTTTGTAAATTGAAAATAATTTTTTTTTGTAAGGATCCACCATGATCTATATCTGCTACGTGATATGTGATGAATTGAAAAACCCGATCCGATCTGTTACACCTGCTCTCAGGTCAAAAACTTTTTTTCTTTTTTGACTAGGATTAGGTAACATTATAGGTTAGGATGAGTGGACTTCTTATTTTATATTGTTCTTTAGTTTTTATTTGTAAATAATTAAAGGTATAATTGTAATTTTAATGGGAATTAACATTAGCAATTAAAAAGTTGATGACATAAGGTGTTATTAAGGACGTAACGCGGTAATAAATAAAAGATGAGGGGTCCTATATGCTCAAAAAAATAACGTAAACAAAATTGTGTAAAAATTAAAATATTGGGGACCTATAGTAGAAATAAAAAATCAAGGGTATAACATTCATATTGATAGGGATTAATTGTGAAAAGTGATGCTGGGGATAAAAAGTGATGGTGGGGACGTAATACGGTAATAAATGAAAGGTTGGGGGCCTAGTAGGCCTAAAATAAAGAATAGAAACAAAATTGATACAAAATTAAGGTTGAAGACCTACAGTGAAAATTACCCATAATTCTTTACACTTTAGATAAGTCTCCCTTCTTCCTCTCTGACGAGACTGTTGATTTCACGATTTAATTTTAGCCATCTCTATTTTTGTGATTTAGATTTCAAAATATGTTAGAAAATTAAGGTTCCAACAGCTAAGACAGAAATATTAAGGGTTCAGCAGTAGCAATATAGGTTATGGAGGCGGTGACTCGGGTAATAGGTTGATTAGGGTCCCATTGTTGGTTATGGTGGTGGTGTTGTGACTTGAGAGTCACAACTCTTCGTGACTAGAATATCTTTGTTTTTGTATCTATGAATGCCAGTGAAGTGGTGGTTGACTCGTCAAAGTGTGACTATGATTCGTCGTAGTGTGACTATGACTCGCCTGAGTTGGGTTGTGACTAGTGATGCGATAATGGTGTGATGGTGATGCGGTGGGTGGTGTGACGAATAGACTAGGGTTCTGGTGTTGGTTGTGATGATGGTGGTGTTTTGAGTTGTGAGTTTCAAATCCTTGTGATCTGAGTATTTTTGTTTTTGTGATTCTGATTCATCAGAGAGTGACTATGACTCGCCAAAGTTGAGTTGTTACTGGTTGGTGAATGGTGCTACGACGATGGTATGATGGAGGTACGACGGATGGTGCATGATGGTGTGACGGATGATTTTGTGACCAACAATAAATATGTCACCTGTGACGTAGACAGATTGTAACCACCTGATTATTAAAAAAAAAAAAAGGTTAATGCACCTTGATTTTGTAAATGCATTACAAAATATTTGTATTTGTCAAGAGACTCCTAAAAAATATTAATGATAGCAACCATAGACGGATCTAGAGACGGGTACACACAGGCTGGCCCAAAAAGGTTTTCGAGCGCATTAGAAAAGCTACAAAATTATGTATAAAAATTGAACTTTATTTTATCGAACCAAAATTTATATTTATTACAAGCAGTGTCGAAAAAAATCCTAAATTCATTGTTAATAACAACGATAATAGTTTCTCGACATTCTGAAGCAAGTCATGCGCAACTATAAGCTGCTTAAGCGTTTATGATTACCCGCTAACTAAGCAGTTTGGAGGTGAGCCCAAGTTGTTCATACTCAACACTTTCACAAGCTAACTCTTACATTAGGTTACTGACTTATGGTGAAATTGTTTGATTCTCATTATAAATTCTATATTATATTAACTTTACACCAATCTGACAATAATTCAATTACGATTACTTATTTTCTTTTCTTTTTTATATTTATTTTATTATTATTACTACTTATTTTTACTCTATATATATATTTTTTTTTTCTGGTAACCACATGTGATTAGCAGGCGGTCATGAATGACAAGATAGGACAATAATCATATGAAAAAGGGAAAAAGTTATAAAAGTGAGAAAAAAAATTCGAAAAAAAATTCCTCAAACCGGGTAGAAAGTAGAAACAGAGTAGAGTACAGACTATTATGCAGAGGGTAGAGACTGATGGGATCAGACTTTTCAAATTGCAAACGGTCCAAATATTCTGGCTCAGCTCGCTCATGAAATGCTGCCATCACCATTCGCGTCACCCAATGCCCTAAAACGAAACAAAATTTTTTAGGCATAATATATTCCTCTTGATAATGACCCTCTCTTAAAAGAATTTTTTATTTGGATTTCTCCGCCTCTTGAATTGTCACAATTGAAATTTACACAAGCACAATGTTTTCACTTATAAAAGTATTTGTTGTCATGCACGTTGCAAGGATAAAGTCCAACGAGATTATTTGTTTGCAAGAAACTTTTCGTGAGATAAAAGCTCGTACTCATCATTTCAAATAAAATGTAACCAAAAAATGAGCCAAAACTATTTCCAAGCTCGAGTAGGTGATTTACAAAGTTTCAATATGTGCTGTCATTATTTTTTAGGTAAATTGCAATGGAGGTCCCGCAACATTTGCATTTATTTGTACCTTTATCCTCGACCTTTAAATTTAGACCAACATGTTTGTATTTTCATCCAAATGCATCTTCATTAAAATGTTAGGGTTTTCACAACAATCTAAATAGAATCCTATTATAAGAAAAACTAAATTTGAATTTAACGTTATGTAAGAATACATATAAGATGTGTGTATAACGACAACATAATTATGTTAAACTTTTGAAATTTGATCATTATACACAGGCGTCACTTTTCTGTATTCTTACTTGACGTGAATTTAGAATTTAATTTTAATTGTAATAGGATCTATTTAAACAGTCGCCAAATGAACCTTAACATTTAATGATTAAATGTATTTGAATGAAAGTGCGAATGAATCTAAAGTATTGGGACGTGCTCCAAACTTAATGGGTGAGAACAAAAGTGCAGATGAATGCAAAGGTTGGGGACCTTTGCTACAATTTACCCTTATTTTTTCTATCAAAACATGAACCATTCTCTGCAGTACTTCGCTTTTTTTTTTTTGGTGCTTTTTAGTACTTCTATATAGAACAAGGGTAAATGTATACAAAAGAGTTATGCAATAGTTGCACGAAACAAATTCAACAGGATTTTGTCTTTTCACACATTACATTACTTTTATATAATTGAAAACCACATGACACACATGTATTGTGTAAAAATTTATGCACACATTTTAGGGTAAAAATAAAATTATTCTTCTATAGCCGGCTAAAATTGTATAAAACAATAACAATAACCTAAAAGTTACTTTTCTATTTTGTAATGGGTAAATTTAATAAATAGTCACTGAACTTTCAAATTGTAACTATTAATTCACTATACTTTAAAATATAATTCAATACTCACTGTATTTTTAATATAGTTCATCATCCATCATTTCATTAACTCTGTTTGCACACATGGATAACGGTGTTACACACGTGGCTAACAATGCAAAGTATGAACTAATTTTACTCACTAAATTTAAGAGTAAGTCATTGAACTTTGAAAGCGTAGTCAGCTACTCACTGAACTTTGAAAGTGTAATCACATACTTACTGAATTTTGAAATATAATCCAACACCCACTGAACTTCATTGTGTAACCACTTACTTACTCAAATTTCTATTACGATTTTTACTCTTTTGAGTTGTGGTTCATTATAAATTATGAAATTAGTCAGGTTTTTGGTTGTGGTGGTTGTAACTATTTGAAATCTTTTTTGATTGATAATGTAATATATGCCACTATTACTATGTTGGCACTAGATTTTGATTATCAACAATATAAAATTTTGTTACTTACACTTTAATATCTTAAAAGATCACAATGGTAGATATCAGAAGGGTTGGTATAAAGTAAGGATGACAACTGGGGTAAATCAGGTTGTGGGTCGGGTTGTCTTTGACTCAAACCGTTTCACCCGTTTAAATTGAAAAGAATTTACAAATAAATAAAAATAGGAAAAAAAACAAAAATATGTTTAAAAAAAATTTAAGTGGGTCGGTAAACATGTTACAATCCCAACCGGATTCACATAGCGATTCGGACCCGACCCGCCTCCAAATTTTGACGAGTCGGGGTCAGAACGGACCCTTGATTTGTCCCAAACTCAACCCATTAGCATCCCTAACATAAAGAAATCTATAAATTTCTTACATAACAAAAACCAAAACCAAAAATTAATAAACTTCTCCAGCCAAGTCTTTCGTTCGTGTTACATTTAATGTTCAGTAAATAGTTATGTTTGAAAGTTTGGTGAGTGTTGAATTATGTTTTAAAGTTGAGTGAATAAATGGTTACGATTGAAAGTTCGATGGATGTTGGATTACATTTCAAAGTTCAATGAGTAAGTGATTATGCGTTCAAAGTTCAGTGAATGTTTATTAACTCATTCTTAAATTTAGTTTATAAAGTTAATCCATACTTTATACCGTTAGCCACGTGTGTAACACCGTTAGCCATGTGTGCAAACGGAGTTACTGAAGTGATGAATAGTGAACCATTTTGGAAGTTCAATAAGTATTGAGTTACGTTTTAAAGTATAGTGAGTTAGTAGTTACAATTTGAAAGTTCAGTGACTATTTATTAAATTTACCCATTTTGTAATTGAGTATTTCAAAAATTTTAAATAGCTCGCACCTCCCACCTTATGTAGATATACATGCAGGTGCACGGAACACCTCATGTATTCAATTTTTTTAATTATTTCTTCATTATGTCCATATATATGTCTCCAAAAAAGGTACTTATATTACATTGTTTATGTTAATTATTTAAACTATTTCTCTCTAGACAAATGCAAAAACAACTTAATATTGATAAAAGAGGTTTGTAGCCATCAGGTTGCTAGGTCAGCAAAGGTCAACGGTCAACGGAGGTTAACGGTCGCAGGATCTTAGAAACAGGCCCCGAACGCCTCATTTACTAGCAACCTAACGATCCGATGGCTAGAAGACCTCAAGACCTGATTCAGCGACCCGAGGAATGAATCACTGCCCCCCACATTCATGCGGTTCAGGTCGTCTGGTTGCTACACCTTTCAACTCCCAGTGCCTCGACCTGGCGACAATGCCAGCTAAGCAATAGCTTAAGAACGCACGTGGGAAGCCTTATCACTCACGGCTAATGAGACTTCAACATTAAATGCAAAAGTAGTACATTAAATGCAAAATAGTGGTTACATACTCCATACATAGTTTAGACAGCCATTAGTTAAAAAGTGAATGTTTAATCTCAGTTGATTTGAATCTCATGCCATTCCTGTGAGCCCGGCATTAAATACATGCAACCGTTACCCCCATGTAAATGGCAAATGTAAGCTACAAATATAGGCAAATGAAACTGGGAAGGGGTCGAGATCCTAAACTCATTCTTGTTGCCTTTAGCACATTTACTCTCTTCCATTTATTACAAATGTTCTTTAAGCTTTTACATTTATTGCTCATATCGATTCAAATATGAACTTTCCGCATAAACAAATCTTATTTGTTGAGTCCAAGGCCAAATTTGACGTCAACAATGTTCAAAATTACTTTATTATTTATGCACATTCTTTCTTTAATACAATGTGCAGCCACGTAGCAGTTTGAGTTCCGTAAGAGAAGAGGAGAGACTTTCTTAGAAAATCACAATACAGGAGAGAGAACACATCATTAGAGATAATAAGATAAATTTTTGTCCATTTGTTACCTCTTTTTTTTTTTTTTAACTTTTTGAGTTAATAGAATTATCCTTTTCAGAAAAGATGATGATATTGATGCCAAAGGATTGATTCTGGTTCGAAAGGACGGTAGGAGGGTGACAAGAAACTTCCAAAAAGAAAACAAAAAGGAAACAAAAGTTAAAAAAGAAATTTAATAAAAAGAAAAATTTCGTATGGTCATTTTGCTTTTTTACAGTCTTGGAGAATAAAATCTGACGGGTCAGAGAAATGGGTACTTTACAGTTTACAGGGGCAACCCATTTTGATTCACAGGGACCCTGCCCGTTTTAAACGGGTTAGAGTCAGATTAAAGTTTTGACTTGGTGATTTCCACGGTCCTGATTTGATCATGTTAAATTTTAACAACTTTATATAGATTTTTAAATTTTCACTTTTTACAAAATGTGGGAAGAAAAGGGAAATATCAAAGGGCAAAAGGACAGAGGTGTGCACGGTAAAGGAGGTAAAAAAATGGGGAAGAAAAGAAACGCCACGTGTTAGGGCTTTCTTTTGTCATAGGAAAAAACGATATTTTTTTTTAATTCTTTTCTTTTCTTTAAGTAAGGGGGAGTTAGGGGAGGGAAGGGAACTTAAGGAGTGATGAGTGCGACTCGAACTCAAATCTCCTATATGAAAATTTGAGTATCTAATTATTGTACTACAATTTAAACTATGAAAAAAAGTTATTTTTAATTTTTTTTCCTAGCTTGATCAGTGTATAATGTGATTATGAGATAGACATTAGTGTAAGCAATTAGATATACATATTTTGCAAGACTTATATGCATATAAATTAGTTTTAGAGTGTTTCTCCATTCGTATAATTTCATTTACATGATAAAAATAAGATGCCTAGTAATGGTTTTGTACGTTGGTCTTTACACAAAGTTGTGATATTTTAATGTGTTCAAAATAATCGAAAATAATGATGAAATGAAGAAATGTAGAAGGAAGTTAGGTAGCTAAACTTTACGTAAAAAATATCTAGTTTTGCTTGATCTGTTCTTTTATTTTCAACTTATTTGCCTATTAACCATAAGTCACATAACTTATATGAGTCCATTTCTGAAATCTCTCAGAGTTTTGTAACAAAACTTTCCACTCCATATGGCATGCATAGGGTGCACCCTGTGTGACCGGGTGTAAGGTTTTTGAAAATTTTCATAACTTATATACAGATAAGCTCTTTATACAGTTTCTTAATTTATTCCATGTTCTAAAGTTTACTCGACAGATTCTCACCATTTAACTTCTAGCGAAATGAAAACCTAAAATCTACTATATTTAGAAGAATAGTTTCCATCTCTATTCTCTAGTATATATGTATCCTCCCATTTGCCTTTTTCCTGGTTCCATTGTAGAACATGCTGAACAGCTTGACGCAATTCCTCTCTTCAAACACCTCTTACCACGTCGATCCATCATCAACTTGTTATTGTCATTTTTCCACTTGACTATGAATACTTTTTAACAATTCTAGTGGTAATTCTTCTTTGTGCCATCCATACTAATTACTATTTGTGCACAGTATTTTGATCTAAAATTTCAGTTTAATTGTTCAAGAATCCTTCATCAAAATAAAGTATCCGTTTGGCAGCCAGTTATTTGAATCAAATTACAACGGGTATCATTTCTCAAACTGGGAGCCACATTTACATGAATTCTTTAAATAAAATAAATCAAAAAGGAAAGCTAATAACATGGGAAAAAGTTCGTACGAGATTAATTTCTATTTCCCTGTTAGTTACATAATAGTCTTCTCTGGCTGCAGGCTGATATGATCTCACATTCAAAGTTCATCAGTTTGAAAAGTTTTACCCACTTCTTGTACCAGGAAAAATAATTGTACAATTTTGTTGATAATAGTGAAAATTTACTGTTCTAATAACACAAGTTGTGAAAACCAATTATTCATCTATTTATTCCAGTACCAAGCAAAAAGAAAAAAAAATGGAAGAAAAATGTGAAATCCCGCAATTCCATAATAATTGGTACCTCAGCGTGGCGTGTCACTGTATAGAGGGTGCCAAAATAGCTTGATAGGTGTATTTTGTTTTTAAAAACCCAAAGTGAAGAAGAGATATGTTCAAGCCTATCATTGACGGGCACTGTCACAATAACTCCTTAAGCGCTGACATGGCAATGACTTATCATTGTTCACTGGCAGAGTGGAAAATTTTTTTCTTCCTTGTAATAAAAAAAATTATATATAAAAGATTTAGCTGTATGTACGATAAGTCGACTCACCCCTCCAACCCATCCCTCTAATAACGTCTAGGTCTGCCACTATCATCGCTCATCACAGACAGAAATCATATTAGCCTGACTGGTTTTGATAAACCGGCCTAAAAGGTTTCTGCGTCAACAAATAGTCCAGACCATCTGAGGCCCAAAAGGATATGCCCATCCATTAGGCCAGGGGCCCAGGGCTGAGCTTGAGATTGATAAAAAGAACAATGAACAATGCGGAGCGGCCCATGGGCTTGTACACAAAGTCACCATTGTTGAAAGAGGAAGTTAGGTGGGTAAACAATTCAACACCCCTATCAAGGATCCATGATGCACAATCATGCTACACATGTCCGCGATAGTTGACGTAAAAAATTAATAATATAATTGAATCATTCAGCTTTGTGCAAAAATTTTGCCCAAAATACTAATTTCATTCAAGTATTCAACTTCTCATATCATTAATTGAACGTTCAATTATCGCTCTTTAGAATTCTTTAATATATATATAGAATAACATTAAAAAATGGTACTATTCGATAATGTTTACGTACCATCTGTTGATTCTCGAGTGTACATTCAAATATTTAGTCAATATTCATTCATAAAGGTACTCCTAATAATTCGTAACACCATATTAACGGGGAAACAACTAAACTATGGATTTAAAATTCAAAATATAATTATGCCAAAAAAATAAAAAATAAAAAAAATCCTTCAAAATAGAATCAAGTTTGCAATGATGAAAGTTGAAAATGAAATTTGTCAAAAGATAATAAATGTATATTCTAGATACAAATACTTCTAATAATAGAGATAAAATAGGTTTGTCATGTATTTATGTAATCAACCAGCTTGAGTCGTGAATTTTGTTATGGATGCTGTGGTATCCGCCCTTTATTTTTTGTATTCGCTTTTCATTATGGCGAATAGGAAGTTGTGTTTGTTTGGAAGATTAGGCCTGACGTACTACCTCTGTCTCATTTACTTTGTTTACTTTATTTTTTAGATACTTTGTTTTTTAGACAAATATTAAGAAAAGTATTGAGAAAACAAATTTACAAATTAACTTTCTCAAATACACCATATTTAATTAGGTTAGTGTTTTCAATAGGGTTAATTTTACAAATCGTTCCCAACCTTTTAGCTTAGTCTCGATTTCGTCCCTAACCTTTATTTTGTCACGCCACAGCCTCAACCTTTGATAAATATGCACAAATCATCCCTTTTTACACTATTCAACCAATATTTTAACAAAATGATGATTATACCCCCTTAAACCTTTTAAATTTTTTTTAAAAACTTTGAAAATAATAAAAAACTTAAAAACTTGCTGCCAGGGGGGAGAATCCCCTCATCTCGCTGCCGGAAATGGCAGTGAAACGGGTGGGATTCTCTCCCCCCCCCATTTTGGCTGCTATGGCAGCACAAATGCTGCCGGAAATGGCAACAAAATTGTTGCTATTTTCGGCAGCATTTACTGAAATTAACCATTTTCAATGCAATGCAAAGAACCTAGAAAATACATGTATTTAATTAGGGATATAATTGTGAATGAACCTAGAAAATAACACAAAATAAAGAAACATGAGTACATGACAAGGTAAATGAGACAAATAAAAAAGGAAATATGGACAAGGTAAATGAGACAGATGTAGTAATTGCTTTTGAATTTAATAAAAAAGCGGTGGTATTCCAAATCGGGGGAAAAAATAACTCTTGACGATAATAATCTAATTAAGATAATATATTGCGGATGAATAAAGCATTTTAACTAGATGAAAATGTCTAAGCACCTCTCGGAGGTTTTGTTACAAAACCTCCTACTTCATGTGGCGTGCATTTATACAATCCACATAGAATGAGAAGTTTTGTAACAAAACTTCCGTGAAGTTTTTGAATAGTACTCTTTAATTGGATATATCGACAACAAACACATTCAGTGAAATTTGTTATTTCATTTTTTTACCGCAAAAATGATGAGGGCTTCTTCACAAAAAAATACAAAAGGATAAAAGATACTTCCAAGACTATTCTACCATCTTCAATGCATGTAGTTGTGGTCTTGGGCAGAGAAAGATAGAGAGAAATAGATTTTTTCAATTGAAAATGAATAGAAAAAAGTGTGAGAAAAAAAGAGATGGAAAAATAAGAAAGAAGAGAGAGATAGATAGAAATTTGAAAATAATGATAAAATAGTAGTTGAGAAGATAGAGATGACGGTAGGGCTGGGCATCTGATCCGAGAATCCGGGAAAACCGACCTTACCTACCCGATTCAGGTCCGGTTAAGCGGTGAGTCGGGTCGGCCGCGAGTGAGAAACTGGTGACCCGACTCGGGTCGAGTTGGGTGCGGGGTTGACTCGGTGCAACCCGGGCAACCCGCTTAATCCGACTCGATAAAACATAGTCGGGTTATCTGAGTAACTCGATTTTTTTTAAAATCGTTTCCCTTTTTTTTTTTTTTTTTGAATACTTATGAAATTGTTTCGGATCCTACGTTAATTTATTTTTCCATGAGTAGTGATACATGTACTATGAGAAATTGACCGAGAGAATACCTGAGACGAGATATCGCGAGAAATTGACTACCCCCACCCACCCCCAGACTCCCAAAATTTGTCTCATGTTTCCTGGCTTTCCTCTCTTCCTCCCTCCCTTTTGAAACCCCAGACGCTCCTCCCTCACTCCCTCATCCCTAACCCATCTCCGGCGAAGACGTCACGACGAGTTTCCGTTTACAGAAGGAACGCCGGCCGGCCAACTGAGAATGAACCACGACCCCGCGCATAATCTGGTCAGATTGGGGACCCACATTGTCGGCTGGCCGGCTGAGAGTGGATCCGGCTGCTAAGAGTGAAAGACCCAACTTTGGTGACCCACATTGTCCAGAATCCGGTGGCCGACGACCATGGAAGCAAGTATGTTGTCCTCAATTTTAATTTTTTTTTCTGGGAAAAATTTTACTTACTGCAGCTATAAAGCACAAACAAGATATTTGGGTCAACTCCTATTTAGATTATCATATATGTTAATTGGGGGAATTTATGCTCACTGTGGGAATTTATGCAACTTTGGGGGAATTTCTAACCACAGAATCAAAGGCTCTAGCAAGAGCAACTAAAAAAATCTATGTTATTGCTGATATAAATTCTTCAGCAAGAAATAATAAACCTGGCCTTATCATGATGTGTTTTCGTTTAATAATAAACCTATGGTCCAAGCATTGTGATTCAGGATTCTCACGTACAAGCTGTGGAGAAAGCTAGAAATTCAGGGCATATATTTCCAAGGCTTGCATCAACACCAAACTTAACTCAAAGAAAAATGTGGAGATATTAATCTGGCAACATATAAATCTTCCGAAAGGTTATTGATTGAGATTCCAAAACATTTTGGGGATCTCATAAAAGAATTTTAAATGCTGAAAATCTATTTTGAAAATGATTAAAGCTTCTACCTCATTTCTTGTTCTAGCAAAATTTGTAGGGGTTTCCTATAGTCAATGTAATCATCATGCATTTACGTTAATTACTGCTTGTCATTGTTGCATTTTATGGTTTAGATGGCACCTGTTTTGCTACCAAATTAGACAAGCTTATGAATGCAAACTTTCAATAATTTCAGTCTTGGCTTCTCTAATAGAGGATGCCCAAACGGATCCTCATTCATCTCTAACAAAATTTTTTTAAAAAATTATAAAAAAAATTCTGCAGTACATGTATTTTCTACCATTAGTGCTTGATGTGGTGTTAATTTCCATTTCCTGACTTTTAAGTGTTCTCCGTTGCATCTGTTTCGTTTCTGCTGTGGTGGAAGTACTTTGCTCCTACTAAGTGCTTTAATTCAAGCTGAGCATTATACTTGTATAAGTTAAGTCTCATATACGTGATTTGGGCCTTATTGAGACATCTTCAAGTGGTAGTCTCTATTCTTCAGATTTGATTTTAGCATTCTGATTTATTTTCCATTTTCTTGAATCCTGAATTTGCCATTGTTTCCCCTCTTCAATTTGCAAGATTATATAAGGTTTTTTTTTTTGGGGGGGTGGGTATACAATTTTGTTTTTCAAGCCATGACAGCCCTTAAATTCAGGAGCATTGAGACTCTTTCCCTAACGACGCTCTTCCGATCTTATATATATATATATATATATATTTAGTATTACAATAAATAATAGACTGTAATGAAAATAATAATAATAACTATTATTATTGCAATCAACTATATATAGTAGAAGTCAAGTGGACTGCCTCTATCTTATGCTTTTTGTCTCTTCTTGATTTCAGCAATTGGAAGTTCACTACAATTGGCAAGTGTTAGTTCCTAATGAAAGATAACAATTGTTGCCAGATTCTGTATTATGTAAATTACCTGTACCGAGAAACTCAATGTGTAACCATTCTTCATCTTAGTTATATTATATATATCCATAGTAGATAGAGAGAGAGAATTTTAGGAGACTATTTATTATGTATTGTTTGAGAATCTTGTATCGGTCTTTGAAAACCAATCAAGATAGCAAGATAGTTTATTGTTTTGTCAACTAAATGTTGAGAATCTGGTAAGATGGTAAGATAGTTTAGTAAATGTCAATCCTGTAATTTAACTGTTGAGGATCAATTATTATAGCACTTAGATAGTTGTCATCTTTTTCTCATCATTTATTGTTTGTTTAAATTCGTACCCGTATTGTTTTTTGATACAGTTACAGAACCACATCACGGTCATTCTGACGAGCCAGTCAGCAATGACCCTATGGTTGCTGATGATGGCTTGGATGATAATGAGACACAAGAGTGCAGAAGAAGAAAATGTAGAGACCATTTTCATATTTAATACTGTTAATTAATAATTATTAAAATTAATTTCTACATAATAATATTATTAGTAAAATATTGCATTGACAGAAGAATATCAACTTGTGAACAAATAGTCTTTGAATTTCTACAGACAGCATAAATATGCCCCAAATCAAAAAAAATGAGGGACAAATAATCTTTAGATTTCTATAGATGTATAGAATTCAACATAAATATGCCCCAAATAAAAAAAGAGACGGATAAAATTTCACCATTTAATGCCATATATCTGTAACTTCTAAACATTTTTTGATTTACCTAACTCAAAAAGAGATTTAAAAAAAAACAACATAGGAGATGTAAATTAACGAATTAAAGGCAGAAGGGAAGGGAATAACGTAATTAACTACTTGACAATCAAGGAAAATGAGACATTCAAAATGTTATTTACTCGGATTTTTACCTGGACGACTTGATGTTGGAGACGAAAGAAAATCGATTTTATTAAATTGAGAAAGTTTGGCATAAAGATAAATTGAATAAAAGCTAAGATGGAGAAATTAAGAGAAAGGTAAAAACGCGTTGGCAAGGGAACAAAATTAAAAACAAAAAACAAAAAAGGAAAATGACGTCATTAGTGACATCAGCAGTTTAGATGGGAAAACCCGCTTAGACTTCTTTTGATTTAGATATATATATATATAATATATATATATATATATATAAAATAATAATTGAATTTAATAAAAAATGATATAAGGGTAGTTGTACAATATAAAATGACATTTTTACAATTAGTTGCAATGGTAAGGTATTGAGAAATGATATTTATACACACAAAATATGTAACTTTTGTACATATTCCCTTATATTTACTTAAATGTCTTTTGCCCTATCTTTCTTGAAATCACAACTTTTGGAGAGTGTGGGTAAATTCAAGAGTGTGTGTATAAAAGTTGTACACCTTGTGTGTACAAATAGCACTTCTCATCAGGTATTCTTCAAACCCCTATTTAAAAAAGTGGTATACATCAAAAGAACCTTTTTTTTTTCTTTTTAATTCTTTAACTAACCCACTACCAAAACTAAATCTAACTTTACCTTGGCCCAAAACAAGTCCAATCGGTGCCAATCTTCAAAAATACAAAAGAAAATAATATTTTTTAATACAAAAAAAGGAAAAATCAAATGAATGGACTGACGTGAAGAAGATCCTAGAAAAGTTCCCAATTTTGCAGTTCAATTTCAACACTGATTTTGAACTTCCACATTAGTAATTAGGAGCAACTCGATCTTTAGAGTTTATAGTAAACGACGGTTAAAGTTATTATAAATGTTTGTGATTTGTGTATTCATAGAAACTAGTAAAGCACCCGTGCGATGCACAGATAGAAAAATGTGCAGAATATAACCATTGCAAAACTAAAGTACAATGAGAAACTTTTATACATCGGTTGAAAATACAAAAGCAATACATGTAACACTAAACATGATTTCAATAACAATATTCAATATTCTAAATTCCATAATATTTCCTTGTAACCGGCAAAATGTACATAAAGATAGTATCTAAAAATTAAAATTATATTAAATAATTAAACATATATCAAATTAAATAATAAAATATTTTGACTATCAGAACAGTTGAAAAGAGAATCACCTTTGTTTATAAAAAAAAAAAAAGAATCATTTTGCTCAACCATTTTATAAATCAGCGCACTTTTGACTGACAATTTGTGTCACAAGGATTATCATTATTACTTATTTGTTCAAAAAGGTTTAACTTAGACTTGATAATGAAAGCCTAAAATAAAATTATATATACCATTTGTGACCTCACTTAATAGTATTTTCAAACATGAGGTCGAGCCATCATTGAAGAAATTTTCTATTTAATTGATATGTGCAGTATTTTGATGATTTGGTCAACTTCTTCATTGAAATTAAACGGGCTTTACAAAATGCCAAAAAAAAAAAAAACAAAAAACGATTGTAGATGATCATCCAAAAAAAAAAAAAAAAACCAAATTATCAACGCTTAAAAATTATATTTTTAATTTACATTCTATAGAGAGTGAAATAACATTTTTAGTAACCCAAAGCCATGAGTTAGAACTTGAGCAGAGAGTTTTTTAAGTTTCGCGATTAGAACCAAATATATATAATTACCATGAGAAGAAAGACATGAAAAGTATGGTCCATGCAAAAGCGATGGTATGAGGTTGCAAATCTTTTGCGACAATTAGATATTGAGAAGGTAGTAAACATGAATAAAATTAGGAAAATGAGCAAAGACTGAGGTTACATTTATCTTATATCGGAAAACTGAAAATTAAGAAAATGGTAAAAGCCGCATAAGGCAACACGCAATTATAAAGACCGGTAGAGAGGAAAAAAAACTACTAAATGACATCAGGAATCCTCTAAAAATTAAAGTTATGAATCGTAAAAGGAAAGCGTCAACAAAAAGGGAAGATTTTAGAAGCTGGTCAAAAATAACAAAATAAAAATAACTAAAACAAAATAAAGTAAAGAAAAAAAGGAAAAGTTTAAGCAGGAAAACTTCTTTTGATTTAGAATAATATAGATATAGATATCGCTATATTTCAGGTTTATTTTAAGTTAATTTTAAAAAGAGACTACAAATTTTTTGAAAATTTTTATGTATTCTAACATTTCTAGTGTATTTTCATTTCCAATAATTTATTGTATGATAAAAAATTTTCCAGGGGTACTACTCCCGAGCCCCTGAGAAGGGGGCTTGGCCCATTATATTTCTCTAAATCCAATTCAGTTCTATATAAAATCTAGAGTCACTCCCTAATTATAGGGAGGGGAATCGAACCCTCGTATAGAATATGAAACACTAATAGATGCCGTTGGACCATGAGTCTTGGCACAAAAAAGTAAATATTTAATATTGCTGTTTATTATTGAATAGTGATGAATAAATATCATTACTCAATAATCCTTATTATCTTCCTTAGAGAAAAATCTTTATTCTTTAATATACAAAGAACTTTATTATTATTATTATTATTATTATTATTAATGTAAGACAACGTCTCAAAAAAAAAAAAAAACTTGCACATTTTTTGCCTGTCATATTTCTATTTCTGAAAAATGAAAATTGAAAAGTCAAATTACCTGTTACTTTTTAAATTTATACATTTTCTTCCAAATATCCCAGTCCTTTTAAATTATTTCGTTGAAGTCTTAAGGTGATACTTAATTTCTTAATCAAATTCAATATAGTCCTAAATATTAGTAGTTCTAATCTAAATTCTAGAGATAGCAAATAGGGTCGAAGGTGCCTTGCAGGTGACGAGGGTTCATAGGAAGCTCATAACGATAAGAACGCATGACATACGTACACAATAGAAATTATTTTCATAAACAATATGTTTTTGTTTTAATGTCAGTATATATTGCCATATATCATATATGCATGATTTTCGGGACAAAACCAAGAATAAGTAGAGGACCTAGCTAAATTCATAAAGAAGAATAGAGTACCCCTTTTTGTGGGTGGGGTGGGTGGGTTCAGCGCCCCCTGTTTTATTTTTTGAAATTATGCTGTAAATTGTTGAGGGTACCTGTAACCATATGAATTAAGAAGACTAATTGTTGGTGTTCAGTTAAACGAGATTAATTTCGATGAGAATGATGTAGTGGACAAATTGATTGGATTTTGGTACAGCTCTTGAATCTAAAATCAACGAACACAAGATCATTTCCAGAATAAAAAAATGAGTTGAAAAGAAGTATGTTGGTAATTTAAAACAAAATGTAATGTATTAAACAATAGGCCTTCAATTTCTTTTCTAATTATGATGAAAAAAATCAACGAGTAAATGAATACAAAATAACTTTCACCAGAAAGAAAAAAAAATGCAGTTACTACAATTTTCTCTATTTTGTCCCTCCCACTCTATGCATCGGATTTAAGGAAAACAAAAAAGTGGGCTAGCTCAGTTGCCTTGGCTGAAAATTAAAAAAAGAACAAAAGAACGAAAAATGGAATTCAGATTTTGGGAACAAGTACGGGTCTTGGTCTACCACTTGTCTTCCTCAATGTATGATTGCACAACATTATTGCATTGGAGATGCTTTTTTTTTTTTAATTGATGATCTAATAATATTGTAACCCATGTAACATCGCTGTATTTCGAGCAAAAAAAAAAAAATTCGTTGTATTGAAAATGTCTTTTTGTTTTGTCTATTTTATTTATCGTATATACACTGCAAACATTACACTATTATAGATTTATAAATGCTTTCATTATAATAATATATAAGCAAAATTATTGTGAATTTGACGATTCGACAATCGACTGGCCTACAACTGTGCGAGCACTCATTTTTGACATGAAAGAAACCACAAGGACTATTGAGCCAAACAGTCCCTTAACCTCGAATAAAGCAAAAACGAGAAGCATGGTGAGAGAATTTCTCTTTTTCCGAACCCTAGCAACCACGTTGATTCCCGTTCTCTCCGAACCACAGCCTAGGCATTGTCAAAGCCTTAGGCTCGGATACCCTAAAACCCCAAAGCTCTCACGTCCTACTTATAAACACCGCCATTTTTCCTTTCATAAGCAAAAAAGCGCTAGTTAGTGATTCTAAAGGAAAAAAGCAAAAAATTTTCGGTCCGCGGCGCGTGAGATCGGAGATCGAAAGCAATGGCGGATCATGCCGGTGAGCACGAGG
>CAVNYN010250336.1:0-34785 GCA_963692815.1 Nyctanthes arbor-tristis
CCCCCCCCCCCCCCCCCCCCCCCCCCCCCCCCGCCCTTGGCCCTTTAGGTTGGCTATTGCATTTTGTGCTCTTTCAAAATTCCCTATTCACAAGGTTTTATTTTTGTTTTTTTAGCAAAGGGAGGAGAACGGGTAGCTGGGTAGGATAGAGGAAATGTGTGGTTCGAACTTGAAACTTTCTGCCCGTAACGTCAACATCTAGTCACTGGGACACTTGTAATTACTCATATTCACAAGTTGATTGTTGCATTTTATAAGCCTTGGAAATTCCTTTTTCGCCTTGAGCATATAGAAATAAATAACTTTGACCTCTAATATGGAGTAGATTATTTTAGCTAGCCACACCATGCGCATATTGTTACGTCTCCAATTTTAACAATAATGGAAGCATTTAAACATGTATCTCAAGTCCAAAAATCGAGGGCGAGACTTACAAATACAATTCAAAGGTGTTGACGCTTTCGCTGCGCACTCTGATAATTAAATGTATTGTGGGCTACCCGCAACGAAACTTCAGTCACTCTTCCGATCTATCTCGATCATATATATGTATCTCCTCTACCTTTGAGACGATCCGGCCACATAGCTCTAAATTCAATACCCACAGAATTATAGAAGATAGGGGGTGAGTACAAAAGTACTCAGTGAATAACAACATGTATTGGCCCACACAAAATAATACAAAAGAGGAAACTTTTATGCACAAAGAGGTCATCCACAAAGATACAATAATACAAAGATATGAAACTCGGGCACATCACTAGTTTAGCCTCTACCCATAAGCCATACAATTCAATAATAATTCAAGATGGCCGAGACAACATAGCAAGGCTATAATACCATAAAGAATTCAAATAGCAGAGCAGAACGAGTATATAATGTCACTAGCGATGGCCAAGAGCAAAGAACAATCATTTATCCGAAGCAATGGTGCTCCGTCAATCATCAAAGGCCAAATAAAATTAAAGAAATGCACAAGTTCCAAAAAAGAGAAATCCAAGATACAAAGAAAAGAATAGAGCCAAGGGATAGAAAATGATAGAGCCAAAGACATGCGTTACTCACAAAGAATGTCAAAATCATTTAAACATGCGTATTAAGAGAGGGAGATAGCCAAGACATGCGTTACTCACAAAGAATGTCAAAATCATTTAAACATGCGTATTAAGAGAGGGAGCGAGCCAAGACATGCGTTACTCACCTTAAATATTCTTCGAATAATCCACGTGAAAAAATATCCTTAAAGTCTTGATATTCCTTAATTAAAGCTATTCTTGAGTTAGGATCTATCTATATAAGGTTAGGAGCCTTTTTCAAGTGAGAAGTAGGTGTTTTAGTAGGTTTCTATATGTGTTTCTCCACTCTTCCGATCTGAACGAATTTTGGGGGTTTAGGAGAGAAAGTGGATGACTTGGGGGGTTTGGAAATCTTGAGGACCCCTTAGTCTTTTTTATAATAGTTGAGATTTAATTGTTTTTAATAAATTTTAAGTTTGGCCAATCACATCTCAACACGTGGCGCGACATATACACTTGGCGAGAAATAGTCTGAGAAATCCTTGTGCTTTGTCTCATCCTTCAATTAAGCCACCAAACTTCAATTTATGTCAATTATGTCACTACACTTTAGTTTATGTCAATTAGGAACCAAATTATTTCTTTAGCGTCAATTGAGTAATAATCTTTTAATTTTCAAGAAATCTTACAATAATATTCAAATAATTTTTTCAAAACAATAATTTCGTTGCTTACCTTAATTTATAGAAATTTCCGGGATGTTACACATATTGCTCGTGTCCATACTAGCTAGTTTTTTAAAATAAAATGTTCCCACTAGTTTTAATGCTTAAAGCATAAATCTTCTTCACTGATCATTTCTACTATATCTTGTTTTTACTTTGAATTAGAATAGGACTTGGTTCCATAAACATTGAATTTTATTAATAGTCTAGATCTCGTGGAAATCTTTCAAGCAAATTGTTTTCTAATTTTTTTTTCTAGTACGTATATATGAAAAAAAAAAGAGAAAAGACAAGATGAAATTCTTTTTATATAATTTATTTTTAAAAAATATTTTAAGATTATTTTTTGTTAACGTAAATATTTTACAAAACTTTTTTGACATAAAATATTTTACAAAACTTGATTAGCAATAAATGCTATATATAATAATAATGAATTAAAAGGGAATATACTAAAATATATATTGTTATACAATTGAAAATAGTTGGTTAATTAGTACTTTCTGAGCTGTATCCATAAATTGTTTTTGACATTTTGTGGTAAATTAGTTTTGGTGAATATTAATGAAATTTTGGTGGTATTCAGCTAACAATATATTTGACGAGTCACAACTTAATTACAAGCGTGTGTTTGGATATGTGCTATCAAGTTACTTATTTTCTTGTTAGAGCACTATTTTTGTTTTAAAATAGGAATTAAGTCGTCAAATTAATTAAATCGAGTCTACATATTTTGAGATAACTTAATTATTCCACATAACACAATAATAATTCCAAGTAACTCTTTTTTTTCCTAATAAAACTTATCATTTGTTTAAAACAATTAATAGAAATAGTAACTAACAACGATAACAGTTGACTACACGTACGACATGCATATATCAATATATGTAAACGTACATATATAAATATTAATATTATAAAAATGTTAAATAAAATTTTATAAGGCGAGGGAGAGGCTTTGCAATATTATTAGACAGGTATCTCACACATACATATATGTATATTATGAAATGTTTAATCCACCGTTTTTTTATTACCTTTAGATTTAGATTACGAAAATCTGATTATATTAAGAATAATAATATACTAAGGCCATGTTTTGCAGAAACCCTTTATATATATATGCCCAACGACCCAAAATTCTTCTGTCAACTTTATACATGTATCTCTCTCTAAATTGCTCTGATCTCTCCCTCCTCCTATCTCTTCACGAAACTACTCACCTCCAAAATTTATAGGTTCGGCATTAATTTGAATTTGGGAATTGAGACTCCATATCTCATCTCCGCCAATGAGAGCTGCCTGCACGCGGTGGAGAAGAAAACAATTAATTTGGCAACTGCACTAGACTTGGATCCATTCCGGGCAGGCGGTGCTGTTCTGTCCCATGAGCCATTTGGTCAAGGTACTAATTTTTCCTTCCTTTCAACTTTTAGTGCCTGCATGCATTATTTGCTAACTAATTTTTTGCGTTTTCAATTTTTCATTAATTATTTTCTCTTCTTCTTTTGGGTAAAAATCGGGTCTTGTAAAGACTACTCCATGGTTCAAATAATTTCCATTCTGATTCTCAACAGAGTTATTTCTTGTTCCGATTGACTATATGTCTTATTTCACCTTGGTAATTAATTAATTAAGTTCTTTTACTTGATTTCTTTCTTTTCTTTTTACCTGCTGCTCGATTGAGTTCGATCTATATATATAGTTTCGAAATGTTTTTTATCCGGCCCATGCGTGTTGATTTATGTATATATGTATGTGAATTGTTGATTTATTATGTAAGTTAATTGTTCCAACTTTTTCTGATTTTCTATTAGCAATCTGAGAATGGTAATCTGTATATAGGAGTTCGCAAAAGTTTGCACTATTTTTGTTTTACTTGAAATGAGACCTTAAAACTATTTAATGCAATTGAACTTTTCAGTTTTCAGTTTTATTTATTTTTTTAAAAAGAAATTTGAGTGAGGATTTGCAAAATTTTGACCGAGGTCATGAACGTCATAAATGGGAATTTGAGAGTTCATAACTATTACTGATTCGTGATTTCTTTTCGCCAGGAAAGATTATGAAAAACTTTGTTTCCTGTGTATCATATTTTGCTTGTAGTAATTGCAGCAAGAATTCTCTGCATTTATATGTATAATTTGATCGAGAGGAGTCACAAATTATCGCAAGTGGATGACATTTATTGGTGACATCATATGTGGATCAAAGATAAGCTTGTTTACTAGAAGCATATGCACAAAGATATAAGTCATTTTAGGAAATGTCGTTTATATAGCAACACGTGTATATATACTGAAAATCAAGCCAATCTTTCCCTTAAAGTACTTTTGATGATTATGGAAGCTGCAAATAAATGTAACCACATATTCTTGATATGCACAGTATAGAGATTTAAGAGTTAAAGACTGTTGAAAGATTTTCTTTAGAGCGACCATTTTGACTTTCTTGTCCACATTCGTGGAAAAAATTGATTTTTTTTTATTTTTTGTAAATAAGCTCTATTTTGGAGCTATTCTTGTGGAAGTAACTTTTGCCTTAATTAATGAAGAAATATGTGTTCTTCTTTACTTTTTCCCACAAATAAAAGTATGATCACATGCATTAATTCTCATTATTGTGAATCTAACATCTGATCGACTCGTTAATCTCTTGATTGTTCCTTTTTCTACATGAAATCAAATTATTACTAACTCATGCAAGTTTTTAATGTAACTTGCTTTGTCATAGGGTGCAAACTCAGATTCCTAAGCATTTTGAGATGAATGATTCAAGTCTTTTGAATGCTGTAGGCACATTGTTCTTTGTTGTCTCAGCTTGTATTTTCCTTTTTCATAATCTGTTTCCCCCTTTTAGTGCTTAAGCAATGCATCATTCACGTTATGCATTATATATGAATAGTACTGCCTGATCACTAATATTGCAATCTTTCTGAATTTACAGGTTTTAGAGAATAACAATGATATGCAAAACTTGATAGCTGATCCATTTATTGACACAAACTGGAGTGAATTTAGTGTCGGATTTGGTAAGAGTAATATCAATAGTAGAGAGAGATTGAAGACATTTCTGGTTTAAGGTATTATTTCCGTTATAATGTCTCTATACATGTGACTTTTTTAATCCTGATATGATGTTTTAATTAATTTACATGCATGGTTTTACATTGAACAGAGACTAATGGTTTGACATTTTTGGCTGTCCCTTCCCTCATGACATTTTATTCAGGGAACAGGCTGTGCTTGTGGCGGCACATTCTCAATGTTGCACCTGCTTGAAGGAAGAGTGTCATAAGTGGAGAATCCTATTTATATATTATTACATGCATTAATTAATTCACTGCTTACTTATGAATTCTAATTATTGAGCACCTCCTTTTTTCTTTTTTTTTTCTTCTTTGCAACAAACCTAAGTATGACTGCTTTTACAACTTAGGTATAAAATATTTTGGAAATTGTTGTTATCAACTACTGCATTTTCTTTGTGTAATTTACTTTGTTACAGGCTACCGACTGAAACTGAGGGTGTCTTTGCAATGGCGGACTTTTCTCCTCTAGGCCAAGCTGTAAGCCCGTGTTTCTTTGCTACCTCAATTTCTATTTTTGTAGTTTACGTCTTAGGCTTCGGCTTTCCTTAACATTTATGTTGTACATTATGAAGTCTGCCTAGTTGCCATCAAAGCACCGAGAGTTTTTCATTTTGACAGGCTGAAACCCTTGAGGAATGTTTTGATGACTGTGCTGAATGGTGTTCATTGAATGATGGAAAATATCTTGATGCTGGTCTTGAGGTTCGTAAGAATAACATGAGCAGCAAGAAGGCAGATATTATTTGTATAAGGTATGATTTCTATCTGATGTTATTTTATGATGATGTGTATCTCAGAACTCCTATATTTGCCTTTCCGGGGCTGGTGGGGTCAGGTTGTGGCGGCCCATTCTTGTTGTTTCATCTGCTCCGAGTAAGGTTTAATAACTCTGGAATCATATTCAGTATTTGATAGATATGCTTCGTCCAACCCTGCAGGTTTGAACATCGAAAGACTGAGCTAAATGACCCTGCATAAGTAATTCCTAGAGGTTTGTCCTGTTACTGTTTACTTTCCCCATCTTCTGTGCGCATTTTATTTTACAGCCTTACATTACCAATCTCAGGTTCTAATAGGCAAGGGAACACTCAGAACTTCTTGCAGGAACCAGAACTTGATGGGAAAATGAAGTTGGAGAAGTATTTTTAATCACTTTTCATTTCGTTTACACTTCTTACAGTTATTACCATTCCATATCTGGAGTTAGTTTATCTTTTGAACCACAGGCGGTCCATGCAAAATTTCATATCACGTATTGGACTGGCATGCCCAATCTGCAATGCTTGCATAAAGTCGGCTGTCATGACACCCTGCTGCCACGCCTGCCAGTATAGCTTCTGTGAGAAATGTAAGCATATATCTAGGCACTATAAATAAATACCGCGATAAGCTGCTCGATAAATAATAAATTTCAGCTTGAACTTTGAAAAGCATTATTTGGCTACTATGGTAGGTATCCGTCAAGTGCTTACTGAAACTGCCGCTTGTCTTGAATGCTCTTCTACCGAATACAAGGTGGAAGATCTTATTCCAAATTTGACACTCCATGAGGTGATTGAGCATTTCCTTAAGTCGCAGATGCTGGATTCTGGCGCTGAGAATGCCCTGCATAACTATGCTCCAGGTGAAATTTCTTTGACCTTTAGTTTAGTCCGAAGTTTTGCATGTTGAGTTGGATGATACCAGACATAATTCAAAAAAGAGAACTGGAAATCCTTTTCTCCCTCCAGTACCATGTGTGCCGTTACCAAATGCCATAGGTGTTATCCACTTCAGGGTTATGAGATGGCTATTGCTTTGTCTAACTGCAGATGGAGAGTCCGGAATTCAACCGGCTGACAATCTTCAAACTCGTACTCATATCGAAGGTACTTAATTCCATGTGGGCAATCATTTGATGGCGTAATTAGTGATTTTGTAGACGAAGAGGAAAAACTGTTTGCGCGTATTTGATTTTATTCCATCACTGTTTTCTTAAAGCCCTGCTTTGGGATAAAGGATATTTAGTACCGTTAATCAGTCTATTGCAGTTAGCCTTTTTTTTTTTTTTTTGCCCTTCCTATTTTTGTCAAAACGGTATCTTTATTCAACGACAAATATTTCATTTATGAGTTGTTTCATTGCAGGTGATTCTAAAAATAAGGAAAAGGTGGAATCCTGCACAGGCACTCAAGGTATATTTAACTATTAATTAACTTACAAGCCTTATGCTTAGTGTCGAATTAATTGTTACCTAATTATTTGCATGCTGCTGGCTGCAATACTGGTGTAAATTTTCAGATATGAACAGATGTTCTTCAGCTCCTGATGGGCATAAAAAGGTAACTTCAAGGACTTGATCATGTGATGAATTTTCAGATATATTCAGTAATTAAAACTGATGTAGGTGGCGGTATATATTTCGTTATACGGCTGCCATGCTCTGCCAATTCCCTTAGCATGTTTGTTGAGAAAATTTCTGTGTGCTGCAAGGTCTCTATGCAGGCATTATTATGATTTTATTTTTCACCTTACTGAAATTCATGGAAGCCAAAATTGTTGCACATGTTCTTCTTCTCATCATCTGTCAATAGATTGCCCGATTGTTTCAAATCGAAATCCCATGTTCCCCACAGGTAAACTATAAGCATTTTCTGCTTCATTTCTGTGTATAAACTGTTTACTCTGGTCATTCATTCATTCATATATATATATATATATATATATTTTGTAATTAGGATATGGAACTTTTCCTGGAGGTACAGTACCGGGGTACCCGCCACCCTACTTGGGTGGCTCTATATGGCCTCCCTTCATGGACATGCCATATGAAAATATTTATGGTAACCCCATGGTCGCGATGACACCTTTTGCAGTACCTCCTCACGTTCCTTCTATGTCTAATTTCTTCCCCAGTCCTGTGTAAGTTGGATGAGCATCTCTGTTTTTGATATGCAAAATTAATGTCTGCAGAATTGAATTTTAGTCATATTGCAGAGGGAGCATGGGAATGGCTAGTGTAAGAGCTGCGCTGGGGAATAGAGCCGGAAGACCTTTCGGCAATTTTGAGTACTTGGAGCTTCAGCCCAGTGTAAACAGAAGGAGATGTTCAAATAAGAAACTGGAAAGGTAATTTCAGTTACATGTGATGAGGTAATCATAATTCATTATTATGATTATTATCATCATCATCTAATGGTATATGATTCAATTACTCTCTCCTCTTTATTCCCCTGCACCTACAGCAATGACAAGGATCAGACTGAGAAAGATAGAGGAAGAAGAAGAGTGGAATATGATGTTAGAGGGTCAAGTTCCCAGAAGAAAGAATTGAGTAAGTCCAGGAGCAGTTGAAGCCAACCACTCCTGGCACTATGAACAGGAAGATGATGACCGAGAGATGGCCAGTGGCGCATATGAATACAATAGAGACAAATCTTGTGAACAAAAAGGTGAAAAGGTTGTTGAGTGCCATGGTTTCTTAGCTGGTAATATACTTTATGTAATGGACAAAAATATTCAAACTGCTACCCTTTGAATTGGTACTCAATTTGGTGTGGTAATCAACTGAATCCATACAGCTGAGAAGTAAGATGTCATGGAGTTAACAAGAAAATTTTATGATTTATTATTAGATTGGTCCACCTTTGGAAATTTGCACTAAAGTTATGATGATTAATGTTGATAGTTACTTTGAATTAACCTCTTCCATTATTCAATTTGCGATTTCTCATGTCAGGAAAAAGTTTTAGCCAGCAGAACCCTGGGATTTGAAAATACGGCTTTGTGTTGAAGCCAATGAAGGTAGCTAGGTAAAGTCTTCCAAGTCTTTTCCTTGCATTATTATACAGCATTAATTACAGGCATGTTTGATAAGGAACATCATTTAATTAGCACACTTGACATGAGATGAGAATAATATATTATTATAATATTAGTAGATTTTTTCAGCAGCAGGAGCATTATTAATTTGATATATAGTAGCCAGAAGATGATGACAGACCAAGTTCAATTAGCAGGAATCAACTAGGACTTGCATTTCTCTGATGATCAAGTTGAAAACCTGACTCTATTCGTTCAGCCTTTTAAGGGGTAGAGTAACTTATCGATTGAAGACAATCAACAGTGTAAAGGATAATATTAACCAGCTAAACATGAAATATCCCACTAATCGGGTTGGCCCTACATCCTCTGCTTCCTGCAAATTAAACAGGTACGTACCACGGTTTTTATTGTGTAGAAAGAACAATATTAATTAATTTAAAAAAAAAAGAAAAGAAAATGATGATGATGATACCGGAGGAGGAGGGATTTGTGTAGGAGTCTGAGTGATGTCAACTTCAAAGGGCCACATGTATCTATCTGGCTTCTCATTTCTTGCTAAGCTCCAATCATAAAGCCTTCTTTCCTCCACTGAAGATAATATGGAATGCGATTCCTGATCAAAGTTAAAAGAAAAAGAAAAGTAGCTATCTACTGGTGATCGGCTTATTCATGAAACATCCATCCATACATGACTAGTCTCTATAGCTAGGCATATTATTGTATGTACGCATGAATTTTATATAGTGAAAAATACTGACTCTTAGGAGCTCTAGCTCCTCGCTAACTTCTTCTTCAGATAAACCCTTATTCATCACTTGTTCAACCTTGTTCTTGTACTCAACTGCAACCTGCAACAACAACGGGGACTGGGAGAATTATAAATAACACAGGTCAAAATTAAAGATGGGGAAACTTCTCTCTCTTTTTCATTTATTATTTATTTATTGCATATGTTGTGACTGGCCTGATCATATGAACACCCCCTTTGAAGCCCAAGCCTCCCATAGTGATCTGCATCAGTAATTGCTGCACTCTAAAAGGACACTGTATTAGTCATGTCATCAACTCTATTAATGTAATTAATAAATTAATTTATTAGACTCCTTTTGGAGCTTCCATTGGCATCTCAGACTCCTCCACTTCTTCTTCTTCTTCTTCTTCTTCTTCTTCTTCGGCACTGGTTGTGCTGGTGGTGCTTTCATCGCCCGCAGAGGTGCTTCGTCTAATTCTGGATGGTTTTGTTAGAGCAAAATGCCTAGGAAATGAACATGATGATGACACTTTATTGTAACACTTTGATGGCACAAAATTTTGGCCACCAAAATAAGCAGTAGCTCCGGCAGTGGCTGGTGCAGCCATGTTCGTAGCTTGCCATTCAATCTATGCTTATAATTTCTATGGAGTTTATTTTGCTTCTTTTAGTTGTGTTTTTTTTGCACATATGGATAACGCTCGACCCTCCCATTGCCAAACAAATGTTATCCTCTTTAAATATTTGTAATTTAATATATGATATATTTTTGGGTAACTTGTTGGTTCTGTTAACCATATAAAAAGAATTACACTTTCAAAAAAATATATATAATAAAAAAAATCACCTCACACTTTCTTATGTATGCTTCACGAATTTATCTATGGAGACTACTCACACACCTAGCACCACGTGGCAATCACATAGGCATCATGTGTGGGCTATGTACACACGTAAACACACAATAGTGTCACATGTGCACCGGGTCTCCTCAATTAGAGTGGTCTCTGTAGAAAAATTGTATACTTCACCCATATGCTCAAATATGGAAAAAGATAAGGTGCTAAAAGTGCAGATGTCTGGTTAATCAAATAAAGAGTCAGATCTTTTTTTTTTCTCACCCCATCAACATTTTTTCCTTGAAGGTACAAGAAAGCACAAACGATTGTCCATTTGTATATCTCTTTGTTCAAATAACACTTGTCATTTACAATTTTTATTTCGACGAGTTGTCCTTTATAATTAATTCGTCACCAAACAAAGAATCTAGTAGTGGGGGAAAACCTCAGATATGGTTTATTCACCTCTGTTCAACTTCATGCAAAGAATAGGTGGGGAATAATCTTATTTTTAAGTTTTTCCATCTTAAAACCCAAAATAACGTATAGAGGGATTTGGCACTTCTGAGGGAGAAATTTAATTTTTTTATTTTTTATTTTTTTGTGTTGGATTGTGGGGGGTGGGGGGGGGGGTTTGGTAGCACTGTTTATACGGTGCTATACATTTAGCTCAGAGCATTTTCATCAAATTTGGCCTTTGTTTATAGATTTCACCTTGAAAGTTTTTCCCTTCGATCTTTCTTGCCAGTTTGAAATAATAAGTTTTTCCACGTTAAATTTTCACTTTGAGTTTTCCCCAAGGAACCAAAAACTTAAAAAGGTCACATACTTGCAATTTTCCCCGTATGTTTTAGAGCTTGTTATGTGGAGTTTTACATAAAATAAAAATTTATTAAATCAATATTAATCACATACCTTTCTAAAAAAAAAAATTTTTTTTTACGCCACTCAATAATTTTTCTTTACATTCACATCTGACAAGACTTCTTGTCTGAAGAATAATTCTATTTGAACAAAAAAAATGATAAATAGTTAGACAAGAGAGAGATGTGATCCATGATTTTGTTCATTCACCCACTATAGGTGGGATTATATCGCCCACTTTTGACGTTGCGCACACATGGCTCCATGTGTGTTGACTATATGAGTGTCACATCAGAAGTGGGCGGTATAACTCGACTCACAGTGGGTGAATGAACGGAACTTATGTGATCTATGTGATTGTTATTAATTTAAAAGTAATGATAATTTGGAAAATAAAATTCTAATATTATATATCAGTTTCGTTTAACCTTTTGTATCTCTTTTTGTTTAAATAAGGCAACGTATCACGAGAGAACAAGCTCTTCAATACCTAAAATGATCCCCAAATTCCATGGGGTTAAACTTGGAATTTCATCACACTTTTGGGAGCTCCAAGAGAAATTCTATCATTTCAATAAGAGAGATTCGGAGGCAGGGAGATTTTGGTAGCGGGTATGGGACTGCGAGAATCAACTTCCGTAGCCGGAGATTCCTGTACTAGCGACGCCGATGCGGGGCCCAGTCACAGCTCTTCCACTGCCTCCAGCGGTGTCCGGAGTTTTCCTCTGGCTGCGCAGCCGGAAGTTATGAGAGCTGCGGAAAAAGACGACCAGTACGCTTCATTCGTCTATGACGCATGCCGTGACGCCTTCCGTCACCTCTTTGGTCCGCACTCTCAAGAGTTTATTTTTTTATGTTATTTTTTTCCTCTCAATTAGGTACATAGGAATTTTTTGGTATTATGTCAATGTCAAATTATATCTCTAATGGTATTCTTTTCAATTTTCATTCAGGTACCCGAGTTGCTGTTGCCTATCAGAGTGAGGTCTCAAATTATTATTCTGATTTACTGTCAGAATAAAAATTGGATTTTTGCTGTTATTTTTCTTTTGTCTGATTGAGAATTTATAATCTTTTTATATTGAAATCAGTTATAGGAACCTACTTAGTGGCTTGGATATGTAACTTCGATGGGTATATTTTTGAATGAGCATTTTTCTTGAAGTTGATAAACAAACTCTCTAGCTAATATCTTTAAATGCACTTTCAGTTCAAGATTTTGGCGTTTGCACTAATTTCTTCTGCTTGTAGATTATGGTGTATAATGTAATGTTTTCATTCTAAGATATGAGGCTGGCGGTTTTTTGTTCTGCAGACAAAACTTTTGGGGCAGATGCTCTACTATGTCTTAACTACGGGTGCAGGAAAGCAGACGCTCGGAGAAGAATATTGTGACATTACTCAGGTTTGTATTTTCAATTTTGTGTATAATTTCGCTATATGCTTCTTGTGTGCAAAAGTTGTATCTACACTCAAGATAGAATTCCTGTAAATTTCATTTTCTGTAGTATAGGAGGATATGCAAAAATCCCAACTATGTAAAATCGCTTCTGCATTAGTCCTCTCTCCACATATATATGTAGATATACTTGAGATAAGACCACTAAAACCATTGGATAAAGGTGCGTTGATGAGATTTTTTATTGTTTCTGGATCTTAATAATTTGAAGCCTTTTTATAAATAATATGGCTTTGCACTAGCTTATGCCAATGACAGTAGGCAAAATGTACTTATCACTAATATGAAAATTATGAGCGTGACGTTGAATTCTTGTTTGTAAATTTGATTTTCCAAGTCTGAAGATCTTCTGGGTTTTGGTCTATGACTTGAATCACCAATCTCTCTGAATCTTCCGGTTTATGTTGATAAAAAGAAGAGACATGTAAATTAATGCCAAAGCATCTGCAAGACGCGCATTGGTTGTTCACTTCATAGGTTGATTATTCATAGAGTGGGTACTTTAAGAGATTGATTGTTCAATTCACAGGTTGCGGGATCATATGGACTTCCTCCAACGCCTGCAAGGCGTGCTCTTTTTATTTTTTATCAAACAGCATTCCCATACATTGCAGAAAGAGTCAGGTCTGTTTACTTTGATTTTACCTAAACCTTGCTATTAGTCTTAGGTTCTAGCTTATTTGAAAATTCAGACGGCTATCAACTGAAAGTAGTTTTTGGTTTCTCTGGTTTGCAGCTCACGAATTGCTTCCCGTAGCATCACGATGGCTGATTCACTAAATGATGATCCCTACGGGGAAGAAGTTGCTCTGAACAGCCAAACTCAAACGCCTACTAGTGGTCACGTGCCGTCAACCTCCACATCAATTGCTCCTCCTTCAGTTTTGTCCAGATTGAAATCCAAAATTACTGGATTGTGGTTATGTACAGTTCAGAGGTGGCCCTCAGTATGCTCTCTTCCATTACGTATTAATTGATCTTGCTTTTATATAGTAGTTTGGAGGATAAAAGTATGTGAAAATATTTTATATTATTTGAAGTTACTCCTCTGGCCTGCTTATCTTCCCTACTGTTCTGTTCAGATGCTTCCTTTAGCTCGCGAACTTTTCATGCTGATTCTCCGGACAAACCTTATGTTCTTTTATTTTGAAGGTGAAATATTGGTGTTATGTCCATGTGGAGATCTGAGTATAAACTTGAATGGATTCTCATTATATTGTGATTTTCCTGTGGCAGGCTTATATTATCATATATCAAAACGGGCTGCTGGGATTCGTTACGTTTTTATTGGCAAACCAACCAACCAACGACCTAGGTAATCTTTCTTTGTAGCACTAATTTAAAACCATTCTCTGCAAAATACGGAAATTCATCTGAAGTTGATTTTTTCCCCCACTTTTTTGTTTTGCGTTCTGGCTTCTGAAGATTACCATCTCTTTATGTTTTGTTGGTTTTGTTGAAACCCTAGTGACTGGTAAATTTGTCTCAGTTGGACAAATGGAGATTGAGCATATAAATTGAAACGTTGTATCATTGATTTGTTTCTTTCCATGTCGATCTAATAGAAAGACAGATATTCAATACATATACTAGATATCTTTTAGTTGTACATCAAGTTTCCTGTGTTGGAACCCTTTTGCTTAACAAATTAGTATAATTCTGTTAAACAAATTTAGTTTTGAGAAAAGAGTTAAGACTCCATATTGCCTTAAAATCCCTTAATTGAGCCTGAATATGGGACCTTGAGCATATACTCGTTTGCATTTTTCCTATGAGAATCTGGTCTTGAATTGCTAGATGACAAACACATGCTCATGTGATAATATTTTGCTGAGCTGATGATAATAATAATCAGTTCTCTACTGGTTAGTCATGTCAAGATTGCATATGTTATTGGAGATAATAGTTTTCAACATTTAAGTATAATTCCAGCTTTACTGTTACTTTTTTCTGTTAAGAGATGTGTTTAAATTTATCCTCTCACACAGATATCAAATATTGGGGGTCTTCCTTCTAGTACAGCTATGTATTCTTGCAGCTGAAGGACTGCGGCGAAGCAATTTTTCTTCCTTTGCAAATTCGTTTCAGCAATCATCTATTGAAGCCTATCAAAATCCCACAGGTTATTTCTTGGTTTCGAGATGATATGCTATAAAATTATTTTCATAATTTGCATTTTTATGACAGATTTGTGTTTCTCCGGCTGTATACAATAAAATATTCTTTATCTAGCTATTGGTCTATCTTAGTCAGTGTATTTGCACTTTCACCCACATTTCTGTATTATTCATGAAGTGAGCACTGGTCCTGGGTAGCCATATCCAGGTCTTTATGGTGGATAATCTTTATTCAGGGGGCGAGATATTTTTAATTACAATGTTACATCCAGCTCTTTATGAGCAACTGTACATTTGATATACAATGTTATTGCTGCAGTTTCTATTAAGAATTTAGCTTAGAGACCCTATGTTCTCACGTCCTGGGGATCTGTATTCAGTTAATGGCAAAATAACTGAAAATCTGTCTTGTATTTTGTCAGGGAGAGGTTTAATGGTCATTGATGAAAACGGCAATGTGATAAGTGAAGATTCCGCTAAGCGTGATTCGACTGAATCCACATCTACATCTACATCAGAGGTGGTTATATTCCTTTCTTTCTCTGTGCATCTGTGCTAGTGGGATGAGATACTATGATCTGATCATATTAATTAGACATTGCTGAGGCATTACATGAGAGAGAAAATTAATAGAAGGATGGTAAATCAAGCATCACCATGTTGAAGCTGGTTGAAACATTTCATACGTTTATGGTATGTAGGTACTGGTACAGTCCTGTTGTCTTAGCATTTATTACTGCAATTGCTCGTCTTGTTGGATGCTGATGTTGTGCTAAAACTTCTTAGTATTTATTACTGCAGTTGCTCTTCTTGTATAGTTTTCCCAGGTTTCCATCATCTAGAAAAAGTAACTTCTCCATTCTTATCAGTATATGAAACTACTTCAGCAGGCCAGAATATTACCAATTCAATTTTAGAGAAAATGGGTGTTAAAGCATTTAAGTGACTTATAAATATTTCCATGAACAGTTTCAAGTGAGTGGAATTAGCAAATGCACGCTTTGCCTTAGTACACGGCAAAATCCAACTGCCACACCTTGTGGTCATGTATTTTGTTGGTAAGGACTTTGGCAATTCACGCTTGTCTTTAGCTTAATATGTATGTATTCATGGCTAATACACATTTCCATCTCATACGTTGGGTTGTTTTAACTCCTTTTTTTTTTTTTTTTGGGTGGTAGGAATTGCATTATGGAGTGGTGTAATGAAAAGCCTGAATGTCCTCTATGCCGTTCACCTGTGACTCATTCAAGCTTAGTGTGCTTGTATCATTCTGATTTTTAGGCATCATCATCGGCAAGTCTGATGTTTGAGGATTAAAAAGGAAAAAAGATGCGGGCGGACTGTGGTAACAAGGGATTGTTCAGGGTTTTCCTTGGATAAAGAAGAATGGACCAGTTGATTGGGGAAATTCAGTTGTAAGTTATACTTCCTCCACCAGTGGAGGTTTAGGAAAGGGGAATTCTTAGCATTTGATTGGTTTCTTTAGAACACATTTAGCAGGAAAATTAATCGGTCATGTACCCTGCATGCATTTATTTGTCATAAACATCAAACAATGACTCCCATCCATTTGTTTCAAGTATGTCAAAGCTGGATGGTTTTGTGTTGACGAGATCATACGTCACGACAGATTGCCTTGTTTAGGAAATTGCAGTGTTGGCCTCTATATTGTTTTCCACATGGGAAACTATTTTCAAGTACCAATATTATTATTATTATTATTATTATTATTATTATTATTATTTAAAAAGTAAGCACTGCTCTACAGACATAGAGCAGCATTAATGTATGGTAATCTGTACGAAGCTCTTGGTTTAGAATGTATGTATGTATGTATGTATGTATGTATGTATGTATGTATGTAGGTGCTAAAAAAACATGTTTAGCGGCATAATCTATTTCTGGGCTCCATCTAGATTCCAATTGATTTCAGTGTTGCCGTTCATCCGTTCCCCCCCCCCCCCCTCCAAACCCAGCAGCCAACTGAGACCCAAATCTATTGTCTCCGGTTGATTGTATCTGCGACCGCCGTCATGTCTACGGTCACGCCGTCGACAACTCTGTCAAGGTGAAAACTCTGGCGTGTTAGGTGTTCAAGTCACGAGAATAACCCCCAAATCTTGCCATGTTCACGCGCTCGCCGCCCGTCTTTTTTCAACCGCATGAAAACTCCAGCAAACACGTAACGAAACAAAAAACCCCAACTTTTCATTTCAATTTTGCTATGCTCGTAATTTGACATTGAGGCAGCCATTGTTTAGTTTTGCCCCAGCCTGAGCTTCTGATTATGCTTATCCTCCCCACTTTTTGGCTTCAAAATTACGCAGGACAATGAGTTTACGTCGATTGACGTTGTTGAAAGTTTTTGAAGGCAGTTCTGATTCATGGATTTTAGATTTTTGAATTGCAAAAAAGTTTGATTTTTTTGCTTGGTAAATTGAGATTTGTGCATTCTGCGGTTGTTTCTAACTGCAAAGTAATTTTCAGGAGTGAGTAAAAAATCTGATGCAAACATTTTCGCCGAAAAATATGGCCACTGGAGAATCATGACGACGGAGATAGGGCACACCACGAGAGGTCGGGACACGACTAGGGGGGATCTTCGTTTTGGAGCTTGTGGGTGTTCGTGTGAGCACTCCGTGCTCGTCGCCGGCTCGATGATCTCTAGTCGCAGGCGGTCGATTTTAGTGGTGAGATGGGGTAACCAAGGTTTAGGTTTGGGGCTTTTGAGGGCTGGGCGATTTTTATCATGTCTGAAGCTCAGATTCCATTTTTAAAATTTTTACTTTGGAAAAAGCTGTTTCAGTTACAAAATATTGTTAAAATGAGCGATTTGCCCTTAATGGGTTAAAATCAATATCTCGGTCAATTCAAGCAGAGGGGATTTCGGATCAGAAAAGGGGATTCTCTCTCCTCCGCCCACGACTGACTCCCGCCGACCTGCTCATCTCCGGCGAATCTGCACAACCGGAGGGCAATATTCAAAATTTTGGCTAACAAAACGCGTTCTCGTCACCTACCGTCCTACCCCAAATTCGTCACCCCCAATCCTCATATTCAATCTCTCTCTCTCTCTCCCCCTCTCTCTCTCCACCCGCATTTGACTCCCACCGATCTGCTTGAAGAAACACGCCCCTTTTATAAGGTAATTGATGTGCAATAGCCATGTATTTCGTTGATCATTCTGTAAATTTTAATTTTTTTCCGTATAACTATTGCAGGTATTTATGTCTGCGGTTTCATTTCGTTCATGTTTTTGGATCTAAGTTTCTTAACGGATGGCTGATTGTCTGCTGGTAAATAGCATGCTTTCTTTTCCCAATTTGAATTCTGGATCTTTTACTTGAATGAATTATCCAACGGCCATTTTGTCTATCATTAGCATTATGCTGTTTTTATTAAAGGAACTCTATAAGCCAAAATTTGGGGGAAATCAGAATTTAACTTTCTTTCGAATTAGTTTGTGTTATTTTCAGTTAGTTTGGTTTTTGGGAAAAGATTTCAATCTTGAAGTAAATTAAACAATGGATATTTCACTAGAAGAAAAATGGAGTTGTTATGCAGTAGGTGTATTCAATCATGTGATTGCTATTTAAAAAATAAATAAATAAATAAAAATAGAAAACTATCTGAGGGTAAGGAGGCTAATAATTTCTTGATGCATGTTCTGATGGCCACATAATTTCTGGAGCCAATGCAGAAACGGAAGTAAAGTTCTGATTTTCTCTTGTCCTGTCTGTGTAGTTTCTCAATCTCCTGTTCCCTTTTGTGTTTCCTTTTTCTTAGATGAGATGTTCGACTTGGAAATTTTGTCTCATATGCTTGTCTCATCATTGATTTCTTTATCTTAGAGTGACAACGTTTTAGATGTGTGAGGCTTGTGTATTTTACGTGTCATCTTAATTTTTTAAATCTCTCTTTACGAACGAGAACTGATTTGATTGTTAGCTATAGCAACTCTTGCAACAACCTACTAATTGCTGGATCAACTACATTTGGGATGTGCTGAGTGTTTTGCGATAAATTTATGATTGACTATATATTCAGTAATTTCTTCATGTATCGTTGTCTTCAAGAAAATACACAAATGGAGTCGATGATCTTGAAAAGTTATATACCATATGTGGTGCCAAAGCGTTTGAATGTTGGGTTCATCTTATTCTGTTGTTGGCAAGCTCCATTCGACCTCCTTAAGTTTATGTAGTCTTTTTATATAGACAGTAACAACGTGGATTATCATGGTGTATTGCAGGTGAGGACGGCAAGAGTTTAAACAACGCCTATGTTATAGTCAGTTACGGAACTGTGGCTGGAGAACGAGAAGGGTGTGTTAAAAAATGCCTACACTTTAAAGGAGGATTATGATGGCTTTTTGAAAGATTATTTGTTCATTGTCATGACATTGTTTATCTAGAAAGAATTATCATGGTGTATTGCTCCTAACCTATGGCGTATGCGAGGATTCCGTTTTACTTGATTTACGGTGTAGTGTGTCTAATTTATGAATCATGGGAGGATTCCATTTTGTTTTATTTAGGATTTACTATGTTTAATTTATGATGTATGGGAAGATTCCATTTTGATTGATTTATAGTGTTTTGTGTTTAATTAATGGTGAATGGGAGGAGTCCAATTTGTTTGATTCATGGTGACTGTGATTTGTGTTTAATTTATGGCATAGGGGGGAGATTTTGTCGAATTTTCTACTCAAAGTTACAACATACAATCCCCATTGCTTCTTTGCTTTACCTGAAAAATCATGTTCTAGCTAAGAGAATCTTTAGACTAATTTAGAGCCAATCATGTAATGACTACAAGCTGCAATAATTCATCAAAACAAATTCAAAAAAGTGGACAAATTTTGACTCTTTCAATTGGCTAAGGATACAAATGCAACCATACTTGTAATAGTCAACAAAGAACAAATAGGCAATTAAACTCAACTGGGCAATATGTTATAAACAACTAATGGTTATGAAATTAGGATGAACTGAGAAGATAATGTATAAAGAATCAGAAGTGAATGACATACAACATGGACGATTGTCACAAAGGGATTAGAAGTCTTACAGACGTCAGATGTACTACATACATTAGTTAGATCAACTCGAACACTCAGTGTACATGGCACACCCTTATTCACTCAATTCTCAGTGGCTAGAAAGTTAATTCGACAATATTAAGACAAATCCTAACATCCCTCTCATTTGAGATTATAGCACAGTTTCCCATCAAGGTTGACAGATCATCCAATATCCCATTTTTGCAGTCAATGCATTCGTTAAACTGGGACAACTCCACAGCGTATGCCTGGGACGCCTGCATGTTCATGCAACACGCATTTGTTCTTTGGTGGTAGATCATCACACCGCTGGAAAAATCTACAATCTCTTGTGTAGTTAAAATGTTTACCCCGCTATTCGTTCCCAACATGATGCCTCCTTGTATGTAATCCATTTAAGTGCCTACAATTGTAACCCAAAAAAATTCATAAAAAAAGAAAAAAAGAAAAGCGAGCATCTTGTTAACCAAATTTGAGAAGCACTAGCATATTCAAGCAGCTTGTTTCGGAAAATAAATAAATAACGAAAATAATTGTCCTACTTATCCAAAATTCTCTCATGACAAGGGCAGCATTTTTATTGACTGCAGCAATAATTTTTTCCACCGCTTGTTCATAGTATTTTCATTATTATTTATGTCCACTCTCCAATTCAAACTCCCACTCTCCAATTCAAACTCCATTCAAATTTCTCAATTTGTGTTATTTGCTCCATGTATAATAGCAGACAACTTTAAATTATAAGTTTACACTACTACAATTTTAACGGAGTTTTGCCATTTGGTAATTAAAAAAAAAAAAAAAATTTATACGCTTCTCAGTTCGGCCAGGCATATTTTCAGAATACTCAAGGCTGTTAAATTGTTTGTTCATATTTTTATACCCATCAATCACCCATAACTCACTTCAAGAATGAAAGTTCAATGGCTTCACCACTTTTCAATTAATAATCTTCCACACTCATCCATATAAAAATTCAAAAATTATAGACACCAAATCAAAGGAAAATTTTCGCCCGAAACTAACCTCCTTCAAATGGAGAGGCAAGCCCTTCATATTCGTCTTCCTCATTGCCGGCCAAGTCGTCGAACTCCGAGTCGTTAGATCCGTCGAAAAAGGAATTTTCAGTCTCTCCACCATCACAACACGGAGCAATGTCTTCCTCATTGTCCATCTATCAATTTTTGAGCCGGATTTGGCCAATAATCAAAAAGCCCCAATTTTCTTTGGCATGGACGAAGCCTACCGGAGTTTGGACGAACAGGCGAATTTGTGCTCTGTTCTCTGGCCGATGATTTCGTGTTCTCATTATCAAAATAAGAAAAAAAAAAAATATATTTTTGAACTGTTAATTTATCGCGATATTTTGGTCTTACTAAAATATCGCGATAAATTCCTTTTTGACCCCCAGCAGTGACGTTTGTACACCCCCAAGTAAACCATCCGCTACTAGTAGCGGGACTGTTTTACTTTTACTTTTCAAGTGTAGTGGATTACACAAAATGACACCACCACCACCACAACAAAAAAATAAAAAAGGAACTCAACTCATCTGAAACGAACTGCGAAATAATAATGTGGAGACTAATATCAGGCATTTCCCGCTTAGGGGACAGTCTCGACCACAGTTTGGTGCATAAAGTAACATCAAACTTTGGATTACACAAGTGATCACTTCCTAGTTTCCTAATAAGATTGGAAAATATTAATCTGGACAAAGTTTTTAAGCTAAGAAAACCTGCTGAGACATTAACATTACATTTGCAGGATACAGGTAAACATAATGGTAATGATGATGATGATGATGATGATGATGATGATGATGATGATGATGATGATGATGATATGAAAAGGAAAATGCACTTGTTGCCCGTTAAATGAGGCTGATCAGCCAGTCCCTTGGTTTCCAGTTCCCCTCTTAGCTAGATAGATGAACTTGTTGAGGAAGGAGATCGTATCTAATATTAAGGTCTTCAAAAATTTTCTTCATTTCCAGCACCAGCTCTGTTTTGCGTCTGCTCTTCTCTGCAAAGTCTTGAAAGTTGATTGTGTGATTAAAAAAGAGAGCCATCTTTATCTTGTTCACATTTTCAATCTCCTTCACTACTACATTGTGATTTGGATGCCACTGTTGAGGATTTTCTTCCAAATACCTGAACATTTGACAGGCTTATTGAAATCAAGAAACCATATTCATAAATAAATGAAACAACTGTCCATATATGAATATGACTGTGAAAGCAAGCACTCTATACCGACTAAATCACACGGAATTACATGAAATACCGACAAAAGTCCATTACTCATCAAGCTATCCATATTTATCAAGACAAGATAACTGCCACATTTTCCTGGGTAAACACTAACACAGAGAGAGAGGGAGGAAACGAAACCTACTTCTTTATTTTCTCTTTCAGACTGCCTATTTTATCGAGTGGTGTTTTAAAATCAATGCAGAACTCGAGCGAATCCCCCATATCTGGACTTCTGTAGAAATTGCTGATCGGCTTGGTAGCCAAAACAGAATTCGGATAGTAAGTTTTCTCATTATCAAATTTTAAAAAGACAGTATTCAAGATATTCATCTCTTCAACAATCATCTGTAAGATATAACAAGGAAAACAAAGTTAGTTGAACCAAACGAAATCATCTCAATTTAGAAAAGTACTAAAATATATGCATGTGATGAAAATTACCTGGACGCCATCAATTACACAACGATCACCGACATCAAAGGGATGCATTACAAACACAAATATGATAGCTTCGAATACCATCTTGCAAGTATTTCCAAACATAAAAACTGCAAGAACAATCTGCGACGAGAGGAAGACAACAACTTTGGTAGTCGCTATTCCTGTCAAGAGAAGCCAAATTATTACTACAATAACAATCAGGAGCCCCGTAACAAGCTTGTTCAATTGCTTTACAGCCGTTTTGGTATCATTCAGAGCATGAGCTAGTGCTTTGCGACCTTTGTAAACCTTCACCTGCATGTTGAAAACTCATACCGTTGGTACACCATGGAATGTTACAGTAGCCACAGGTCCTAAACTCCAACTTTCAGACCAATGATAACTGCCCACATGGGAAATTGTTTGCAGATATATGCTTACATGACATCTTTGATTTTTAATTTTTTTTCTTTTCTTTTTTCTCTTCCTTTTTTTTTTCCTTCTCTCTTCAAGTAACTCATCTTCAAAATATGAGTGTCAAGTGACTGCTGCTTAACTTTGTTTTTACCCAAAAGGGAGCTTTTATTCGAACAAAAGCTGCTGCTTAACAAAATTTAAACATCTCTAGAACCTAAAAACCCGAAACAGTAAAAGAAGGAAAGAGATTAATAAGTAAGAGAACTCCAAAAATGCAAGTTCAGATAAGTCAATATCCCTAGCATTGTTTAGCTATTGCTTAGCTGATCTCCAAAAGCTTTCAGAAAATGGACAACTATTCTGTCTGAGAGAGAAAACAACAAATCAAGCAAACAAATGAGAAAACAAGTTGCTCCCTACAGACACTGATTGGACATGGTAGGCACACTTCTCATCCGCCATCTAGAGGTACCTAATCACAGCTATCGTCTAGGACAGCTCGGTGGGTGGCACAGGAGAAAAAGTATTAAGGCTAATCTGTCATAATAAAAACAAGTTAATGTTGTAAATTTGTAATAAAGTGAATACTAGCCAATGTGTCGGCACAGCCCAAACTGACTTGATTAAGAATCTATTCTCGCTAACAAACACAGGCCCTAGGAGAATCATTTTTTCATATCCATGCAGCAACCAAGTAGACAGGTTGGTAGCACTACTCAAATTACCCTCCCAAAAGGAAAAAGGGTTCCAATTTTAACCCAGAATGGGAAAGGTCTCTCGTACCACCCACTCCGTCAAAGCTTTCCTATCTATCTGCCCAGTTTCAGCTGCATCGATTATTGGGAATACAAGGTCCACCTCTTCTTTAATCATGAATCTTCCAAGATCCTCTTCATCAATGTACCTACCAGATGATAATAATAAGTTATTATGTGAATGGAAATAAGGTTAGGAGGCATAACATATTCATTATAGTTTGATAGGGAGGTTTAAATAGCACTGGACAGTGTAAAACTAGAAATAATCTAAAATCTTGTATATTATATTATATGGTAAAGTCCTGTCCAGTACCATGTACCAAACGCACGCTAAATACTCAAAGGACAGTTGCTCACTGGCAGCCATGCTGAGCTACATTTCTGAAAATATAATATGCAGCAGCAATTGCCTCTTCCTCGTTCGTGATCTCCTTATCCATCTTTTCATTATCTTCATCATAGATACTTTCATCAATAGCACTTGGAAGAGTGACCAGACCGGAATTAGATATCATATCAACCAACATCTTCATGGTCAAAGCTGAGACCTTTTCTTTCTTCATCTGATGAATTTTGTTGATACCAGTGACCTCTTTTTTCTTTTCCTTGCCTCCTTTCCCTTTCTTTGTCACATGGAAAGTAAGTTGGCTCAAATTACTGCTTGTCTTACCCAACATCGAAGTTGACTCCATAACTGATGGCCTGGATAGAGTGAATAAGATGTATTGATGGAAGATTGATTCCTGAATCCTATCAAAGAATGTGTTAACGTGGAAGGAAGATGCCAAAATCTTTAGCAGTAAAGTCTTCAGAAGCCACAAGAAGGCACCAATGAGTAATGAAGCAATAGTCCAAGTAATATAATGTAATATTTGTTTGGCAAGATGTGATCTTGGAATTCCTTCTTCGAATAGCAAAACCCATGTGATGAGAACCAAACTCAGCCAAATGCATACCTGAACACTCTTCTTTAGAGCATAAACGAAATATAACACTTTATTCTTTAGCAAATAGTTAAGCTCAATCAACACAACAATAAACTGAATCAACCATTTCGTGACCAGCATTCCATTAAAGGTCACCAAAACCAGCACACACCACTTCCAAATTTCCAACTCCCAGAGCTTCCAGTTGTGCAACTTATTAACAGTTAAGCAAGCAATCAAGAATCCAAGGATGAAGAGAAACATTAACCACTCAATCAAGACCTTAACTTTAACTTTTCGGTAATTCAACTTCTTCCTGCTGCTCACTCTGTTATATATCTCTTCGTGCTCATCAACTCCTACTAAGTCACCAGCTAATGGATTCGTGGATATAGTTCTAGACATTGATACCATCTTAATACTCTCCTTCTTACTTGAACTATTAGTATCAATTTTTGTATTAGGCGAACCCTGATAAATATTTACATTTTCATGTCCTGATGATCCATTTTCTTCAAATATATTAGTATCAATAAACACAGGCTGTTCCCCAAATCTTGATTTGGATCTTGAGTAAACTGACTTTGAAAATGTCGTTCGCCTAGTGAGAGTCTTAGCTGGGATTTTTGGAGGCTTATTGGGGTTTGAATTGAACATTGCAATTTCTGTTGAACGGCAACTCACGGGACCAGCTTTTTGAGCACTTAAAGCCAGATCGTATGATAAACTATGAGCTGAATCTACTGAAAGTTTATGCTTTTGATCTGTGGAAGCACCTACAACTGAAAATTTTGAATCTTTTTCATCTCCAGTGATATTGATGATGACATCTGATGGTGTTATCTCGTTCTTCATCAAGCCTATATCCTCACCAGTTTTTGGAGCTTTACCATTTGCATCCATCAAAACCTCGAAATTCACACAAAAGCAGAAAACACAATTATTTTCCAGTCATTAATCAGCTTGTAAATAGGAAGATGTTACATTCTATTTCAGAAAGGAAGCAACATTTTTTCCACATAATATACAGCATTTGTGCCTCGTGCTTAAAACTGCACTTTTACTAGCTATTTTTATCAACATCTTAATTATTAAGCAGCTAAAAAGTAACATTTAAGAACATCTTCATAGTATTTCCGTAAAAATAAAAAAAAAAAAAGGTGAAAATGGAGAGAGTAAAAAAATTTAAAAAAAAAAAATCACTCGCATATACTGGACGTGGACTAGAAATTTTGACACATTATAAAATCAAAATATCAACTGTCGATGGTCTAAGAAGCTGAAAAACTCGCTAGCCCACCTTGAATTCCCAGCCATGAACACCCACATCTGCATGCGTCTATATGGGCGTACAAGGATAAAACATATAGATTTGTCACAAAAATGCTTGCTTATTTATTTTCTGAAGCATTAATGGGGAAAAACCTTTCTTGATGATTGAACGACAAATTTCGCGCCAAAAAAAGTGAATTTCTTTGTCGTCCCTGTTGCAGAATGCTATTGAACAGAGTGAAGGCCGAAGGGTCTTACCGGAAGAAGAGTCGCTGGCAAGAAAAAGTACAGATTTCACGGTATACACTTTGCCCTTCTGCTGTGTTAGAAATAACCCATAAAAAAAAAAAAAAAATGAAATTGAGATACTCGCAAGATCAATTTTTCTCGATGTAAACGATGTAATAGACATCTCCATTATGAAGACCAAACAACAAAAAAAAAAAAAAAAAAAAGAAAAAAAAGGAAAAATATTATTTGGACAAATGAGTAGACAAAAAATGTGACAAAATAGGGATGTAGTTCATGTGATAATCATCGATGAAAAGGTGATGTGATGTTTTGAAAAACAGGACGATGTCACGTGTTAATTTTGTTTAAATTTTTGTATATTTTAGGAGGGTTAGTCCAAATGTTTGTATATTAGTAATTTATGTTGTATTCTTTAACGTGAGATTTATTCTTTAAAATATTTTTTAAAATTTGTGTACTTATTTGATTTTTAATTAGACCGAATTTGTTTGTTTGAGTGTAGAAGGGTGTGAGACTATATTAAAACTTAGGGTTTTATCTTTTTTAAAAAAAAAGTCACCTTTATTAGGAGGAATAATACAAGGACTAATATGTTGGCTATTTATATTGTATTATTTCAATGTTAGATCTATCCTTTAACATAACCTCCATGTGGGTTCATGTGAATTCTTATGTTTTTACAACTATAGTCTTCATAATGTGATTTCCATTGAAATTTTTCTGATAAGAACCATATGTCGTGTAAAAAAATTCTCAATTAACTCAAATTGGATAAAGCAGCGGAGCATATGGTGATTACTGCATGTGTGGAGTGAAAAATTTCTAGGACATGCTAGGTCAATTTCTGAATGAACTCATGAAAAAGGGGGAAAACTATATTGATTGCATGTATTGATTGATCAAATAATTAATATTAAGATTTTCTTAAAAATTAATGTGGCATACATCCGTAAATTCACATGAGACATAGACTTGCAAAGATATAGCGATTGATGAGATGGGAAAGGGTCAGATGTTTAATCCTTTTTACCTTTTTTTTTTTTTCAAACAATAATTCCCAAACCAATATATTTTGACCAATAATGAAATATCTGTCTTTTCCATTATTGAACTGAAATCAAAACTTCCCTTATCTGCATAAATAAAAGGAATTCATAAATAATTAGCATATGCTTCAAGCTCATTTACAGTCTTCCTAGTAGTCGTACTCCTTCTATAAGCATCGACCTTAGTAGGCTTGTAAAAGGTTTGGCTGTACATTAAATATTTTATTACATACGCTTTTTTCTAATCTCTCACTCATAAAATCTTTGACATAATTTTAAATTATTATTCCTATATATATTCGACTATTTAGTCGGTTTGGCAATAGGATGTCTGGGCGAGTCAGACACGGTTGATAAAAAAAAAGAATCAATTATTATTATGGTGGGAAAAAATAAACTAATTTTGAGACAGATGATAGTGGCAGGACGAAAGGAAATTTCATGGACAGATAACTAAGTGATGAATGGATGATGGCACCAATAAAAAAAGATACTTTAGGCTGCATCAAATATTTATAAGGTGACCCCATAAGTAAAAAGTTGATGGCAATAATCCATCTCCATATGATATATGATTAAGATAAGATTCCTTTGTTTGTTGATGGATTTAGACAAGGAATTGAGAAATATATATTTGTTCTTCTTATGTGAGCGGAATCTATATATTATTAGTAGCGGTTTAAAAAATGAGAATTGAAATTGTATTTGATTTTGAAATCTATACATATCCCCAAGTTATGAGTTATCAATTCATCTCATCACCCCTATATATATGTATAATAAATAATCAAAGAGAGTCAGTGAACAAACTTTTTTTTTTTATTTTTTTTGTGGGGGCCATCGGCCTTTAACAAATAGGCCGGTAGTTAGAGGTCCAGCTTTGAAATTGGGCTCTCTATTTTGTGGCTCCTCAAACACAGAGTGTCCAGTAGAAATGTGACCAGTGGGCTTTACACATACACTGTGTGGGTGTTTTCGTTACAGATCAATATTGCTTTGGAGTTTGCCGTCCCTCCTCCCTCTTTCTTTAACATAACAGCATGCAATAATTATTATATTCTATTATATTTCTACATACATACATACGTACAATACAATAATTGTACGTAGGCTGCACAAATTTTATTACTAGTTGGTAGAGCACAATAAGGTCTCAGTGGTCCTGTTTCTTCCCAGCATTTAACACACATTTTCTTGAAATGTCCAATCTACTTTGCTTCCCGCATTTATTATTTTCTTTAGCAGTTATTTCAGTTGATTAAAAACTACTAGATGACGTGTTGTATCTGTTAATTACATGGAAGCCCAATATCCCAGTTATTTTATGGTTTTGATGGAACAACTGAACATAACTCCATTTCCGTGACACCATTACTATATAGTAGACTTAACTTCCTTAATGTTTTGGGGTTTGAATTTGAAAGGGAAAGAACAGCAAACCCAACCAAAAAAAATCCACATTGACCCAAACAAACACTTCAAGACATGCACCCCTCGGAGTCATTCGACAGCTCTACTCTATCTTTTATTTCAAGAGTGAGTCAAGACACCCTTGACAAGAAAGAATCCCAAACAAGTGCCACTTCTTTCCTTTTTAAGGTTGGGCAATGAGTCCTCCTGGGGATTTGTTTTTCTTGAAGGTAGCATCATTCTGAAGCAATGTCCTAATAGAAATTCCAAGTTTATAAAAAAAGCAACGATAGAAAGCAAAAGATGCTCACTTTCCCTATTCCCATGACGAAAATTTGCCTTTCCCTTTTAACATTTACACCTCATATTTTTGCCTTGCTCATTTCCATCTCGAATCTTCATTTTTTCTTTTCCTTTGCTCTGTTTTATTATCAAAACCTGTCACTCTCTCACCTACTTGGGATCAAACCCCTCTACTCTACTTGCTTTTTCCACAAATTTTACACTAAATATTGGAAAGCGTCAGATACCAAAGTATATTTTTGATTAAGAGGATATACATATATCATCTATCAAAAGGCAAAACTATATCAGAAAAAATAATTTATTACACCACAAATTAACTAATCAAACCACTAGCAATGGCCCGATTTGTGTGCAGATGAGTAGTTTCGTACACAGGCAATTCTTCACAGAATCTATTGTTTCCTAACAACGCCAAGTGATCAAGTTCGAACAGATCTGAACTTGAATCACTTGCCCCATCGTCTTCATCTTCTTCTCCCTCAACATTGCCATTGCTGTCGCATAAATTTTTAAACGTGGAGAAATCTATACCGGCTTCTTGTGTTTTCTTGTTTTTCTCCCTTAGGCTGTGGATTAATTCGAATGGCAACTGAGGCCTTTCAAATTTAAGGATACCTTCATCATATAGGGACTTATGGCCGCAAGGGCGACAATCTTCATCAACAATTACACTCACCGGATGAAATCTAACGCTTCTTTTGATGCCGTTTCGCATTTTCTCCCTCGACTTTGGTGAATACTTACTCAAGCAAGACCTTGAAAATGATGAAGCTGAAGAACAAGTTGATGAACCCTGGGTGGACTTTGATTTCCTTTCCATACTTGAAGAAGAATCCTCAAACTGTCTATTGGAACTGGGATTTTTGGCTTTCTTCCCATTTGCATTTGTGAAAAGAGAGCTGATAAAGTTGGTAAGGCGGCCACCAGGTGAAATGGGCTGTTTCACCTTCTTCAAATTCAAGGCCCTTGATTTCGACTTGATCAAATTCTCATCATCAAGCCTATTTACTTGACGATTTTGATACTCATTCTTGTGTTGGTGAAACAGAGAAGCATTTCGAGGGGAGATACTGGTTGTTGGAAGGGGTTTAGGCCTTGTTAATTTCGCTGAGGACCCTCCAAAGAAATCTGTATCGGAGGAAGAAGAAAGTGTGCCAGATGAAGTGTCTGAAGAAGTAGAACTGGAACTGAAGAAGAGAAAATCATTCTGCTGAATTGATTTGTAGTCCAATTCTGCAGGCAACAAAAATGGCTTTGATGATCTTTTGGAAACAAGTCCAACATTCTCATTAATTACTTGTTTCTCCATCCACTTGTCAACAAAACAAGCCATCCTGAAACTTGCTATTTCTTCATCATCTTGAAAGCCTTGTGTTTTACTCTTTGGGTTGGCACCGCCTTGCCTCGTGGCAGGTTTTTCTTTGTGTACCTTCAAATCTTGGGAAGATTTTTCATCGATGGAACGGTAGATTTCATCAAGAAGGGTAGATGAAAATGATCTCATCCGGCCAGGATTTTCTCTCAATTTATCCTCTCTAAAATGTCTCTCCCAACTGTACATGATCTCTTGTCTTGTATGAATACTTTGTGTTGTGTGTGGGAGAAGAACAAGGTAGGAAGGAACAGGGGAAATAAAGGAATGAAACAAGTATTCGTTGATGAGAGAGCGTAGTAGGCCTAGGCCGAAAAGAATGTGAGAGAATGAGAGCAAAACGACACACTTGAGAGTTGAAGAAGGTGAATCTGAGAATGAAGACAGGGGAATAGGGGAGAGACATATATATATTTATAAAGGGCTTTTCTTGCCCGTGCATGCCCGCAGCCTGTTAATTAGGCAATGTTCGTTCCATGACGTGGCATGCCAGTAACAAAACAAACAACTCTCTTGTCTTCTTGGCTTTGTTAATATAAGATACAAGACATCACATTAATGTTGTATGGAAGAAAGAATCATTAACACTGGGTTTGGTGGGGACACAGATTCTTGATTTTCAAACTGCAAATTTTGGTGGGAGGCAACTACAGTCTACAGTGCTGCTGCTAACTGTAGAAGAAAGAAAGAAATAATACGTAAATTCTTTTGAAAAGAAAAAGTTGCTGACATTGGAAGTTGAGAAATTATACACAATTTATAGATGATGGAATGTATTCACTATTTTTTTTAGGTGAGCTTTTGGAATGTCTTGCAGTTGTTAAACAAGTCAAGAATAATCATCATCAATAACACAAGATCATTCAAGGATTCTTTAATTTCCTCTTAATTTCTTTCCTATTATGGCTATACAATTAATTCAAGATGGAAGTTCAATTCGAGAAATGAAGAGTAAATTCAAATACCACATCAAAATGAGCAATTCTAGAGAGACATGAATAAGTGATATTTTTATGTGACACAACTTCATTGGATGATAATTATATGAAAGTTTTTCAATCATTCAATAAAATTGTGACACACCTATATACTATGTCATTTGTTCATGAGCCTTTCTATACTTTTCGCATCAATATAATCTAACCATCAACTTTTTTTCGTCATAGACTGTATATAACAACAGTATAAATATTGCTGGTCTAAATGTTAAAGAAAGCAGGATTCGGATTAATAAAAATTGAAAATTTTTATGTATTAAAATCATTGCACATGCTCCTACCAACTTACGGGTTAGTGCCCATTGGTGAAGGCATCTTACTTAATGGTTATTAATTATTCCAAACTACCAATTTATTATGGAATTGAAAAATACATACCCCCACTCTAGCTAGTTGACCATTAAGAACATCCATATTGGTGTTATTAGATTTAACTATCCACATAAGCAATAGATAATTTAACATAGTGAATGCTTTAAGCAGTCCGACTATCATAACAGATCTTTCTCCGGGTTCAGAGACAGATCTCAACATGCAGCTGCAATGCTCAGCGCACTGCCTAGTTTCAGGCAGTGCGGCCACACTGTGCGACTGGGTGTGATCGCACCTTGAGGCCCATGTGGCAGCATGGTCAGATCTGTCTCCGGGTTCGGATACAGATCTGTTACCTTAGAAAATCCAATGTTCTAAGTACCATGTAAGAATGGTAAATTTAGTTATTGATATCTAATACATTAGTGGTGTTAAATTAACCCTTATAATTCAATTATAAATTAAAAGTGGGCATCTCTAAATTAATTCAACACATAAAAAATAAAGAAAATAAACACGATTGATTACATAAGTTGTTAAAATTATTGTTAACTTTAACAATAAAGTTAACAAATTGTTAAAAAGATTATTTTAATAAATTCATTAACACTATCAATGTAACTATATTTTTGAATTGTTAACTAATAACTTTACTAACACCCTAGTTTAACACTACCAATGTAGATGCTCTAAAACAGATCTATTTATTTAAATTTAAAAATATAATAATAAATAAATTATACCAAGGAAATTTAGCCACAAAACCACAGTCAATGGCTATTTATTTAAATTTAAAAAAATATATATAAATAAGATACTTGATCCCCATACAGTCAATGTTTGAACAAGCCAACATATTAACGCATGCATAGCCTAACCTAGAGGAGGAGCTTTAACAAGACAATATCCTTCATCATTGACTCGGATAAATATATTTATAATGCCTAACCTGGAGGAGTTTTAACAGGTGTGACTTTACATAATCATGGTAAATAGATGATGGAAGGAGCCTACTGCCTATGGGAAAAACTTCCTTTCTTCCTTTTATTAACCTCGAAATAAAAAAAGGCGATTATTGTGGGACAAAAAAATAAAAAATAAAAAAAAAATACAAGAATCTGCAGGTAAAAATGTAAAAGATAATGATGTAAATCGATGGATTAGGAGCCTAAAACAGCTCCCTAATCATGGAAGATGAGAATCTGTTCCCAGAAAAGGAAAATTACAAAAGTGAAAAACCATAAAGGGCTGGAAATAATTTTTACTTTAATTATGAAATATGTTGCAAAATTATCATTTCACATCGATAGAAGCACTGTCCAACATATCAGTGTCACATCTGGATTAGACCTTAGATTCACCCCCATAATTAAAGCTTCTAAGAGGATTAATTACATGATTACAGCTAATTATAAAAGGATAGAAATACTATTAATTATATATTAAGGGCTGGCCAATCAGATCATTTGTTTCTGCCACCATGAACCTTAATTATATGGCACACCGGTACCGATGGATAATTAGCTAGTACTAGTATAGTGGATGAAAAATGAAGAAAAATGTGTATTTTGGAATGTGAATTAATGAGCTAGGGTTAATGCATGGGAGACAAAACAGTGGAGATCGACCCGTCAATGATTACCAATCCGTGTGAGTCGTCATTATTCTTTTAATTTTATTTTTCACCTTCAATCGATCAGAGCACGGTAACATGATGATATATGTAATTAAATAGAAACGGGGTAACTTATAATAAATAGATCTACAATATATTAAACAACAAATTAAGTCATTAAAGTATAGTAGTGGCTAGTTAAGTGGATGAGGAGCGTCATTAATTGATTAACGGAGACGGAAAGCGATGATATCTTATATAGTAGCTACTAGTAGTAATATATATATTTAAGTAAATTAATTATTAGACCAAAATCCGCGAGAAGAAGATAGCATGCGTGATTTGCCCCCTAATATCCATATCAAGATCACATGCTTTCTTCTTTTGAATCAGTTAGTGTTTATAAATATTCAGACACAAGAAGGGTACGTAGCTTACAATTCTGGTCTCTCTAATTAATGGGGTTCCTCACAAGGATCTGATACATCTGCATTAGGTTAGGGCAACAAATGAACATGATGCATACAATATATCAGACACAATTAGCTACTTTCTTGATTCTCTTATTATAATACTCATGTTTGGATTATACATATATATATATATATGGTGTGTTTGTACTCCAAAAAGTTAGTTAGTTTAGTTTGATTATTATAATGAAATGATATATAAATATTTATTGGATATGATCCTGATCAAATATTAGTTTATATATATAATCAATGATGAGAAATGATCGGCTATTGCCTCGACGTAATGTAATTAAGTTGATATGAAAGCACCAAACTTCCATCAAAGATTTATGTGTATAGCACTCATCAACGTATCATATAACTTAGCTAGTAATTACGAATATATAAAAGAATTTGATCGAGCTGTTACTAACTATATATATATATATATATATATGATCCTCCGAGTTGAAAGTTGAGGTGCGATTATTATATAAATTAATCCTAATTTGGACTGAATTTAATATAAATTGTTATTATTAATTAATAGTTTATTTAACCATATATAATATAATTAGGGTATATTAATGTAGCAAGCGAGCTAGTTGGTTATCCCAAACAACAGTCCCAAGCTGCTTCAAGTCAACAATGAAGCTAATTAGCCATCTTTCTTTATCAGTATAAAAAGGGAATGCCCGGGCCGGGGCGGGGCGACGTGCATTAGTGAGTAGGGTACTAATTAACTACAATAATAAAACATATACTCTTTTGGACCACACGCTATTTTCTTTCCTTCCCTTCCCACATCATATATATATATATATATATATATATATATCATCATGCATAATATTGATGATTTCCTCGATTCCATCTTCTATCATTTATATATGGATCGAAGTTGTTTGTCCTATATATGTATATATATATATATATCCACGCATATATATAGTATCTAATTATATAATATATAGTATTTAAACGTACATGCTTGTTTCATGAATAAGATATATAGTATATAATTTAATTATTAGGTCAAAATTGAGTTGTACTTCAGACTAAAAATCTTTGTTGAATTTAATTAATTCGGCGCACAATATATGTAAAGTCCAAAACAGTGGTGGGAGATCATGTTTGGAGTGAACAGGGAAACTTCACTATCTTTCTTCGTCAGTACAACCAATTATTAGGGCATCTGTTTAATTTGCATTAGAATTAAATTAATTAATAAACCATACTC
>CAVNYN010250350.1:0-17949 GCA_963692815.1 Nyctanthes arbor-tristis
TCAGACGTGTGCTCTTCCGATCTATCCAGTCCAACAAGATCTATCTTTGCAAGCATATTCAGACTCTGATTGGGCTACTTGTCTTGATAGTCGAAAGTCTCTCACCGGTTACTGCATTTTCTTGGGATCAGCCTTGGTTTCCTGGAAAACAAAGAAGCAAAATACTGTGTCTTGCTCTTCTTGTGAGGCTGAATATCACAGCTTGGCCACAACCGTTTGTGAGTTACAGTGGATTTCTTGCTTGCTTACTGATCTTCAAGTGCCCGTGTCTTTGCCTATTCCTCTTTATTGTGATAATAAGGCAGCTTTGCACATCACTGCTAATCCAGTCTTTCACGAGCGAACAAAGCATTTGGAAATTGATCTCCATGTAATGCAAAACAAGTTTAAAGAGGGTTTTATATTGCCACAACATATTTCTTCAAAGCTACAACCAGCGGACCTGTTCACTAAAGCTGTTTCTTCTCCTCAGTTTTATTCCTTACTCTTCAAGTTGAGCTTGGACAATTCTCACCAAGCCACAACTTGAGGGGGGGTGGGGGTGAAGGCTATATACATATTACATATTTTGTGTATTCTTTATCATTGTTTTTTGGGGTTTTAATTGAGTTCACGTGTTGAGCACATTTATGTATATATATTCAATTGTGGTCATTTTTGTCATTTGAGGAAATAAACGTTACTATGTTTAGATGCACTACCCAATTTTCTAATGAGGCCAGGCTTCTGAAACATTTGCATGGTTTCATGAATGTCGTATTAAAATTGAAGGACACAACCATAGCTGAATTTGAGCTTTGAGTATAGAGCATTGATAAAGTACATAAACGTTATATAAATTATATTATTTTCTTTATACTTTGATTATTTCAAATATCTAATATTTACATATTAATTGAAATTTGTGTTTTGTCGCATAGATTTAAAAGTCAAAATGTACATTATTCAATAAATTTTAGAAGAAAAATTAGAGCCCAAGAAATTTACCAGTCTGAATTAAATTTGAAATTTACCAGTCTGAATTAAATTTTTCTTAAGGCATGGGCATGCTTGTTTTTGATCGATAAGAGATGGACTCAAGAGACTGGATGGGACGGAATTGTATTAAAACAAAAACGTGTGCAAGACAAGAAGAAAAAGAAAAAAAAAATGAAGAATCCAATATTTTGACTTTTGGGGATTCAATTGGATTTGTGGGCCGGGCGTGAAACTTTGGAAAATTGGGAGAAAAATGGGCCTTTCATTCTTGGACCGAAGGAGAAACGTGAACCGCAAGAAGACGGGTAGGCTTGAAGAAATTTTCGGAAAAGAATTGAATCACTGGACACGGGAAGAGGCCGGCGGAAGGACTTTGGAACTCAACTCCCATTCATTTGCACGTCGACAATTGAAATATCTTTTGGTGATTTTTATTTAATCAATGGCGTGCTAAATTAGTATTTTCTAGCACAAGGGTTTTTTGAAATTTTGATTCTACAATAATTGTAAGATCGAATTGATTTTATTATATTCTTTATTACTTGCCTATTTATATATTTCTTGTATTCATTATTATTATTATTATTATTCTGATTGATTATTCAAAGTACACGTTGTGTAATTGTTGAAATAATATATAGCCTGTTAGAATTCTAGATTTGTAATTGTTTAGAAATTCTAACCCAAGTGGTAAAATAACAAATTAACTATAATAAGGGTATTCAATCTATGTTATAGAAATAAATAATCTAGTTTAAATGAATTGATTGTATTCATTTATTGGTTAGAATTAGTAGTCTTTCTAGTGATTAATGTTGTTGAGAAATTAAATTCTAAGAACGTTTCTAAGATTGTTTGTTAGCAAAAGAAATAATCAATGACTATTTCTTGGTTATTGAAAAAGTAAGGAAGGATATGTTATTCGATAGTATCAATAACCATAACCAATTTAGAGACAGAGTAGAGGGTTTTATTTTTGCATCAATGATCTATTGTTGGACTCAATTCTGATATTATACATTAAGCTGGATATTTATCACTCATATTATTTTATTATCAATCTGCATTTTCAGAATTTTTACACTTTAAATCATTTACTTGAATTGACATTTTATTTTATTCATTAAAATCAAATCCCCCCTTTATTTTAATTATTTTACTTTAGAAGAATTAAATCTCACCCGTCTTTGTAGATATAATCTTGCTTGCCACTACTACAGTTTTAATATTTTAGTAGCAAGTTTATTATTATTTGTTAGATTCGACACCCGTCAAGCATATACCTAGTTTTCTTATTGCACCCATCTGATATTTTGTAGCCTTTATTTACGCTCAAACCATGAACCAAGTGTCTAGTTCTTTATAGAGTCAGACACCTAATTAAGTGTTTACACTTCACACTTCACCGCTGAAGTATAAACACTTCATTGAGTGTCTGGCTCTATAAGGAACTAGGCACCTGGTTTCTTAGAATTTTTTATACTTTCAATCTATATATGATTATGTTTAACCACTGTTATTGAACTTGGTTCAAGCCTTTATAGGACTTTAGAAGTCTCAGTTTCAATTCATTCTCCTGTATATAACTTATATCTATAGGGGCAGAGCCAAAAATTTTCCCTAGTGCGGTAGGAAATTTTTAAGAAAGAAAAAATGTAAAATAATTCAATAATAAAAGGGAGAAAAAATTACGTAGTTTATATTATTTACGAGTGTTTACATTGTTTACGGGTTTTCATGATTTGAAACCGTTTTACATTTTCAAATATATAACTTCCTCTACATAAAAACAAAGCTACTAATCAACTTCACATAAAAATTAAAAAAAAAAAAGATTAAAACGTAAAAACAACGAAACTTAGGAATGGAATGGTGCATAAAGCTTTGGCAGGTAGATTTTAATAAGTTTATTTTTGAATGTTCAATTATCAAATTGTTTGCACATAAACTAAATGAAAATAATAGAGCAAATTAAAATGAAACTAGAAATCCCTTTAAAAAAAAAAAAGAAACTAGAAATAATTTTTAATCAACGATTACTCACCTATAATATGGTTTAATGACATATAGTTTAATTACATACAAGAACTAATAAACACCAACTCATATATATATATATATATATATATATATATATTAGGTGGACATATGAACAAGTTCCCACATTGGATTCACAAGAAAAATGAAGAAGAGTGGGCTTTTATGAATGGAAATTGGGAAAGAGATGGACATAAGCATGGCAAGGAATCCCACATCGGATCCACAAGAAAATAGAATAAGGCTAACTCATTATAAAAGCTGATGCTTGATAGTTTAGGTTTTGTTTTATGCATGGGCCAATTAAAATTGAAAGCAAAAAACTTTCTAACTCGTGTCTCCTTGGGGTTTAGTTCATGGGCTTTTGTTCATTGCGGTCTTCGAAGAAAATTTGTGGGCTTTTGTAAGGTATAGTGCGCTCCATGGACCTGGTCCTTAATGGGCTTCACCCTTGTATATCTATGTTCTATGTTCATATATACAGTTAAAATGTTGATTAATTGTAATTGTACTCTCCAAAAGAAAAATGATATGATTGAATATATATGTAGTCATTTTACACTATAGATATATAAAAATGATCTCCTCCCACTCCTGCTACTCGGCTTACATGCGGGGCTGTCCTATGTAAGCCAGGTACGTGGCGGGCTATCCCGCCACTCGGGTAGGAGGAGAAAGGGACTCCTACAGATATATATATATATATATATTAATCAAGATCAATGTAATTTGATAGCATCCAAGTAGGTTTTTCTACTGGAGGATCCAAAGTGGGGTAGTGACCACATCCAAAAAATTCCTAAGATATGGTATAATGAAATAATGAATTTACATATTTAGTCCCCACACTTTCTTTTTAATATAGATAATAAACTATTTAAGGCCAAAATTGTAATATAAACTTCCACTTGAATCTTTGTCCTTTCTTCTCTTTGTTTCGAGCAAGTTCTACTTTAAAACCCAAGTGCTCCACGTTTCTAGTTTCGGCCGAAAACTCCTACTCCCAAATGCATACGGCAAAATCGATAGTGTAATATTTGATTGCTATGTGAATTATCAAGCTCCATCTTCTGATATCAATGGTTTTGGGAAATCTGCTAGTAGAATTGGACCATATAATCTTAAGCAATCTCTCTCTCTTTTTTTTTTCAATTTTCTTTTCTGTTTTTCAAATTTTTTCTTTATGCTTTTATCAAGTGAGCAAACAAAATTTGTCAAAAAGGCCTATTCTTGATTTCTTATTTTTGAAAACACTATGAGTACCACTCTATAAATCTGATATTTCTCAAAAACATCAAAGGGTTGAAAATGGATTTTCTATCTTGATCTTTGTTTCAGTTAATAATTTTTTTCTCAATTTTCAAGTAATTTACTTTTTCTTCTATTCTTTTTTGAAAATTCAGAGCTTGATAATATTCAAAATTTTCAAGCTTATTTATTATGAGGGAACTTTTGATTACAACGAAAAAATTATACAACCATTTAAGAATATGAACACTAAGTCAGAGTAGCTGCAATATAAACTTACTTTTGATACTTTCTCAAAACCTTTTATGCAATTTTTGTTAAGTTCAAAACATTTCAAAACATTATAATGATGTCAGATGTTGTATGTTATGGTTATATATGATAATATTAATTATTGTCAGGTTATTAACAATTGTTTAAATTATAATTTCCATTTTTTTCGTCGTTCCTCACCATCATTAATTAAAAAGTCTAGATCCGGCCTTGGGTTTTTCTTTGTTTTGTTCCAGGAAGAAGAAATACTTTTGCTTATTCTGTTGAATGAACCACTTTTCTTTCCTATGTTGATTATGGATGGATTATATTCCGTTTTGGTTATCATCTCTATTGATACATAACCATTAGATTAGATTACATTAACGTGCCATCTGGTCGTAGGGTCGCCTCTGATTAGTTATTGTACGTGGTCCTAATTTCCTCTTAACGGCTTAATACATACCACGAAAAAGAATATGTTATATCTGTACATGTTAATTAAATGAACCAATTAGGCTGAGCAAACATGTAACGTGGAAGTAATGATCCAACGTCAGATGTCTAACGACATTGTGTCTCTAAATGCTAATGTGGCGTGCTAGATACATGAAATCTAGTATGTCACATCACAGGGTATGATGTGCCGTGCTAAATGGCACGCATTTAACAAGGCCACATAAGTATCTGATCGTATTATATCACCAAACGTTTGACATTGAATTATTTTCATGTTTAAGTGGTTTGTTTCTTTCCATATATTTTTGTGTAAGCTCAAACCCCATATATCGTATTTTGTTCTTTAATAGCCGAAAATCATAATAAGTAAGTTTTGCTTGAAAAAATTGGTATATAGAAATCATAAGCATATGATTAAGGCATATGGTTGTGAGTTCAAAATTGGTAAAGATAGTCCTCTACGATGACCAGGGAACAGCTCGGGTATTTTTGGGTGACTCCTACGCAGGTTATGATTATGATTGTTTTTATGATCGTGGGAATATGATGATAAGTTAAGGGTGGATGAAAGTAGAGGGAGGCACTGATGTGTAAAATAACCATCTCTTTGTAATTCTAGAAATGGAAATACACTTATCTTATAAATACCTCATGGAATCGAGTCATTTGTGGGTGTTCCATTCTTCGATTAAAAAAAAAAAAAAAAGGAGGAGAAAAAAACAGTTGCTCTCTCCAACATACTCATATATTCACACTTCACATCTAACATAAGTAAAAACATAAAGGAAACCCGACACAATACACACTTGGTACAACCATGTAATATTTTAATAAATAGTTCAATATTTAGAATTCTAATGAAATACAATGCTAAAACAACCATATTGCATCGCAATGAAATACATACTCAAGAATTTGTGCAATATACATATGACAGAATCATTGTTATCATCTCACTTTTCAATTACATATAATAATTGACTAAAAATGTATCAAAGTACTAATAAAAGAAAGGTAACAACGAGTTTGATGGTTGGTTTCGTGATCTCTTTGAAAAACAGAGGGGAAAAAAAAAGAAAGAAAAAAACTGAAAAGAATACATATTAAACGTGAAACGTTCTTTATAAGGTCTTTAAATCGTTGAACACGTTTGGGTACTATAGTGTAAATTATAACTGAAGGAGTTGATAGTTGAAATGTATGTATATGTTAATATAGGTAATAGTTATCAATAGATCTCAAAGTATATGCATTAGATCATTTTAATGCATTAGATTGTAATGAACTAATGATTAATAAGGAAAGAACTTTATTACGTGTTATTATTAAACACCAGTACATTTCCACAACATAATACCATCTTCATTTAGTTCTACAGTAGTTTATTTATTTGTAATTTGTAATCCACCCAGCATCATCAAGCTAACAATTACTGGATATTGATAATAATCACATCATCCTTCTCTGTGTTAGAAGCTTCCGGCGCCACACAGTACACTGCAATATAATACTCATAATAATAATAGTAATTAATTAACACCAGAAAGTATGAGACAGAAACAGATCCTTCGAGTATAGTTTGATGATGAATGTAAATAAATATATACCAGGGCAAGCAAAGGGTGGAGGCACGGTAAGTCCGGCGCAAGTAAAGGGTTGAGGCACGGTAGTTCCGGTGCAGTATGCTGGCTGATTAAGCAGCTGTTGGTACAATTTTTGACAAGAATACTTGGTGCCTTCAGCTCCATTGCGACCCGGCTTTTCCTTCACTGTACAATATAAATTAAGATTAATCACACACTCATAATAATTAGCAGATGGTGAAATTTAGATTTGAACTGTCTCTCCTCGAGTCCCAGCCTCTGTATTTTTATTTTTCCTGTGGGAAGAAAGATAACTGCATACCTTTGCACAAATACACGCAAATTTTCTAAATACTCTCCCTTTAAGTAGAATACACATTAATTAAGTAATTTAATAAGGCCATTTATGGATGATGTTATGGTTTGTCCCACGGGATGATGCTAGAATTGGTTCTAAATAACTAGATTTAAAAAGTCTCAATTAATTAATTAATTAACTAAATGTTACAAGCTGCTCATTTACCAAAAGTACACGTATTAATATATTATAAAGTAAAGTACTGAACACTTAATATTTTTAGAGTATTAAAAATTCTCTCATGAGTCATCACAACGTGCCTTTAATTTGCCAGGACTGAAAACTACGGACTTTGTTCATTGTTGAGTTTCTACAGGTTCAATAATTGAGCCTATATACAAATAAATCGAAGTTGTGATATATATTTGACAAAATTTTAAATAAAAAAAAAATTGACACATTATAAAATGTTAACACATCACATCATATATCAATCGTAATAACATCAACTTACATATTTTTTTGGTCATACTTTTTGTGTCTTTCTTTGTCAGAACTCAGAACTATTCAATCAAGAGACAATATCTAAAATGACCAAATTCAAAAAAGCAATTTCAAATATGGCCAATTTACAAAACTTGTGTATAAATGTCCATTTTTTAAATAAAATTACATTATTGCCCTTAAGCAATAATTTTTCTTTATAGCTATATAGTTGAATCGTAGATCTCGACAGTTAATCTGTATATCTTGACATTTTAATCAGGATTATTCTCGACGGTTATCTATATATCTATATAGTTAAACTATAGATCTCGATAGTTACATACTATAAATCTAGACAGTTACGTTTCTCGACAGTTGAGACTCATATGTCGTCGTCGCATGAGGCTAACGAATTCTAGTAGCAGAGCGGTGAAGTTTGCTTCGTCTCACCATTCTGAGCAACTTTTCCTTTTCCACTTATATCGAATTCCTGCCCAATCACTACAGATTTGATGATGAACGTGTGATGCATGTCTTGATTTGTGGTTTTTTCAATTATGAAATTCTGCGTTCGCGGCCTATTTAAGCATTATTCAGTATGTGTCAAGGAAGATTTTGATATGTTCAATTGCTTGGATTGATGCCCGGATGAAGAGATCAAAGAATTGAGGCTTTTGAAATTGGTATTAAAATTTTTATTTAGGGACAATTTTGTCTAAAAAATAAGAAAATAGACATTTTTACATAAGTTTAAAAAATAGATATTTTTAAACTTGACATATTAAAAGTAGCCAGTTTTCGCAATTTCCCCTTCAATCAATAAACACATGCTTCTCAAACGTTTTGCTAATAATCGTTTTCTTGAAATATCTGAAAGGCTCATCTGATAGCAACTACTCGATAAGAAGAGAAGACAGGGTCACAGGACCAAGAAATATCTAACTTCCCCTACTTTATTAGGTAAACTACAAGATCAACGTGTCCAACAAGAACTAATAATGAAATAAAGCAATTAAAAAAAAAAAGCCACGTGCACGGCCAAAAACAGTGATTAAAATAATCATTATTTATTATTTGGACCATATCCTTGAAAGATTGCGTTCACGACAAAGGCAATATATATTATTTTTGTCGTACAAAGTTGATCACTTTATGTCACTTTCACATTTTGTTTTTGTTGACTGTAATATCAAGATGAATTGAGCAGTTTAATACGAATTTAAAACTTTGTTATAAATTTAATTGTTCACATGTTTTTAACTAGTGTAAGCTCAGGCTTGCCTAACTTCTACACCACCTCAGAATAAATAGAGCTTTTCAAAAGAAACCTACTAGTAGAGAAAGACCTCCTAGGGATAAGAGAGACATAGGGCTAAAAAGAGAGAGCCAAACAAATATCTTTCGTGAATGTTATCCATTTTGGTATGTAGACCAAATAATACAATACAAGTTCCTAGATTGATGGACTTATAGAAAATTGAGAGGTTCTCTTGATTCATTTCTAGGTCAAATTGGTATGATACATTTTATGTGCGTAATTGTTTGCTTTCATATATCTAATATGATATATAGGAAAAATGTACAGATCGGAATAAATTTTCAATCGTGGATACAGATGTATCCTTAACATACTGAAACGACGGCCATTATTGGTTTGAAGGCTCAAGCAGAGGCCCGTTTATTTATGTTTTCTCATACGAATCTTTTGTCTATTGGGGATCACATTTTCATATCAACTCAAGATATGCTTATTGGACTCCATGTATTAACGAGCGGGAATCGTCGAGGTATTTGTATAAATAAGTATGATCCGTGGAATCGCCGAAACTATCAAAGAAGTAACAACAATAAGTCTATGAAAGAACCTTTTTTTTTCTAATTCGTATGATGCAATTAGAGCTTCTTGGCATAAACGAATCAATCTAAATAGTCCTTTGTGGCTCCAGTTGCAAGTAGATCAACGCGTTATAACCTCAAAAGAAACTCCTATTGAAATTCACTATGGATCTTTTGGTACTTATTATGAGATTTATGAACACTATCTAATAGTAAGAAGTATACAAACGAAATTCTTTTTATATACATCCAAATCACTGTTTGTCATATTTCTTTTTATCGAGAAATCAAAGAAGCCAATCAAGGGTTTTCTCAGCCTGTTTGTTAGTACCTAACTAAGCTAAATAATTCTCTAATACCGATTTCTTTAGGCTCATAGTTTTGGAATTTCTACGCCAATAAAGATGATAAGTGGTATACCAAAGATCATATGGGGCCAATAAGAAAAGAATAATGCTATGTAGCACCAGTAGTGCTTGACACCAGTGGCATCCAATGTATCATTAAATGATAAGTGGAATTAAATGAATAAATAAATGATTTACTTAATTTAATTTATCATTTAGTATCACCTTAATATAGTACCAAATACCAATAATACTAAATAACATTACTCATAAGAAAACTAGGTATGAACTATACTCAAGTCACAAATTGACCGATATTGGTTATGTCCTTCAATTTCAAATTAAAGGTATAAACATGTCAAGATTATGTCTACTTTTTATATCCAAAAAGTTTTGTCCGCATTACTTCCTGCAACATGTCACCCATAATTTAATTCTGAGATCTCTAAAAAGTTATGTTATACTACCTCCGCTCTAAAAAAATGGTCAAGTTTTCTTTTTTTGTCTGTATTAAAATATGTTCCAATTTTTTTTAAAAAATATAATTGAAATATTATATTTCTCTTATACGCTCTTATTTAATGTGCATAAATATCATCAAGAACATAGAATTATTAAAGTGGAATGATTAATAAATAAAATGGTATAACATGATTAAATGAACTTTTCTTAATCTATCTAAAAGAAGAAATAAGACTATTTTTTTTAGGAGGGAAGTAGTAAATTAAATCCTAATGATCTATTTCAAATACTACTACCAGAAAATATACTATATTTTCTTCTGATTAGGGAGATAACACTATCAGGTCATCTGATTTAGTGAAACAGAGCATCCACCACCACTGGACCATTTATCATACACTATGGTAGCAAAGTACGTAGCCGTGTGTTGATGATATAGGGAATTCCTTGTTGAATCCGTTTATATAGGATTCAAGATTGTGTTTTTGAGGTCATGGAGGATGATTTCATTTCTCTTCCCTGCGTAGAATTTGATGAACCCTATATAGCTAGGTTAAAAGAGAACACATGATAGTTATTCATGACAAATAAAATACTGTTTATATACTCCAAAATTTTACAAATGGTCCAAAGTCTCTCAAACATAATGCCTTATGATGTAGGCCAGTTACGACAGAGGTTTTTCAGAGAGAGGTGAAAATTGATTTCTTGAGAAAACTTGTACGTGATCTTTTGAGATTATCGATCTGTAAATTATTAATCACGCCTTTCTTTGAGAATTCTTTGTGAAATAGACTATAACTATCACACCATGACACATCTTGCTCATCCAAAAAGAAAAATTATCATTTTTTTTTGGGGCAAAAAACACGATATAGCCTATAGGGTCGGTATAAGGAAAAAAAATTAAAGAAAAATTATCACACGAGAGCTTGTATTCTTGGATTACTCATTCCCGAATTGAACAACCTTGTTCACCGGATTCTAAAGCACGGTTTGTTTAATAGGTTTCTACAAGGAGTTCTTCATAAATACACAAGAAGGTAGCTAGTATTATAACAATCTCTCATCATATAAAAAATGCAGTTCACGAGGATTTTTGCAGTCGTTAAATATATGCACGCGTTCATGCATATATATATATATATATTATAACAAAATCATATATAATGAATGAAAATACTAGCAAGTGTTATTATTTAACAAACTACTCTGAAGGTTTTTAAAGTAGATATGTTTAATTATAAAAGAATTCTAGTTAAAGTTGGTGACGTGATTATCAAAAAGCTGTCCTAAAAAACTTGGTGATGTAATTATGCAAGATTCTTCTGACGTGATACTGGAAACAAGACTGCTAAAAAGTTGTACTAAATTTTGAAAAAATAGGCTGAAAACTAAATTCTGATATAAGCTTGTAGTGATATGGTCCAATAGTGGTCGGCCCATTTAATCTAACAAGTGGTGTTAGAGCGTAGGTTCGGGCGGCGTATCTAAACAGTTCTTTGATTTACTGAGCCTATACCGGTATACGTGCTATACCGTACTGTAAGTTGGGTTTATTTTTGTGAATTAGTGAATTCTTTGTCCCATCCTTTCTTATATGTTTTTCCCTGTTTTTTGCATTCACATTTGTATCACAGTGTACACATCTCCTGCTTTCTCAAAGGACCCTTGACTTGGGGCCGTAAGTTCCATGGAAACCTGTGGACTTTGAGAAGGCCACTGTTTTTCAAAATGCATTTTTTTTTGTTAATCGGGTTGTTGTATAATTCTTAATTCTGGGTCTCTCTGGTTTGTAGTAGTGATCTTACTGGTTACATTCTGTTAAGGTGATTATATTTCTTACTGATTGGTTCTTGATAACTGTTCTGGAACTGTTTTGTGCCTGATCTTGACTACTGCTGTGTTTTTGTTATCTATGAAGGCTGCTTCTACTTTTCATTTGGAACCCTTCAATGGGAAATGTGACTTTCCCATTTGGCAAAAGAAAATGAAAGGTATCTTGGTTCAATTGAAGGCCTCTAAGGCCATTGATAAATCTTATCCTGCAACGCATACTGCTGATAAAATTAAAGAAGTGGATGAACTTGCCTTTTCTTCCATTATTCTTCACTTATCTGATGAAGTTATAAGAAAAATGGGGAACTGTATTGATGCTGAAGATCTGTAGGATACTTTGGAAGAAACCTATATAGAAAAAGATCTGCCAAATAAAATGTTTCTTTTATAAAGATTCTTTAGCTTTAAAATGGATCCCTCTAAGGATATGTATGATAACCTGGATGTTGTCAATAAACTCTTGCAAGACATTAAAAATACTGGGAATACTACCATTGATCAGTATAAGGCTATAATTCTTCTGAATTCTATTCCTGAGTCTTTTTAAGGATGTAAAGAATGCCATAAAGTATGTTAGAGGTTGAATTGGACACTGTGGTGAGTGCTCTCAAAAATAAAGACTTAGAACTTAAGACAGAAAAAGCACAGAAGACTTATGGTGAGAATTTAATGATAAGAGGTAGGTTTCAGGGTAAGAACTATAAGTAGTCAGGTGAAAATTGTCAGAATTCTAATCAACAAGGTAGAAAGAACAGTTTAAGATGTAAATCAAAGAATAAGAAAGACAAAGATAAAGTTAAAGGCAGAAAGTGCTATGGCTGTGGTCAGACTGGGCACTATATTAAAGAATGTAAAACCTTGACCACTCTTCTGACTCAATTAAAGATCCAACCAAATCAATCTAATATGGCTATTCAAGGTAATGATATTGTTGATGTGTAAATGGTGGATCAAGTTGTGAGTTCTGAATCTGATGTGAACAAGATCTCTAACAGTAGTTTTGATAGATGGCTACTTGACTATGGATGTACATGTCACATGACACCACACGGACACTTATTTACACACTACAACAAAATTGTTGATGGGTTTGTTATGGCAAATAATATTGTATCTAGTGTAGCTGGTATTGTTGATATTACCTTGAAATTTGATTCTAGTTACGTGATTTCTTTTAAATATGTTAGACATGTTCCTGACTTGAGGAAAAATCTTATTTCTATCACCACTTTGGAAGATGAGGGTTTTGAGGGTAATTTTGGAAATGGGATGATGAGTGTTTGCAAAAATGGTTTATGTGTTTTGAAAGGGGTCAAACAACAAAAATTCTATCTCTCTAAAGCTGAACCAGTGCACCCCCTTATGTGGCTGCTACTGATGTCACTGGTTCAGATAACACTGCCTAATTATGGCATAAGAGGTTAGCCCATGTCAGTTTGAAGAGTTTGCAAATTTTACACAAAAGGGTTATTTTGGAAAAGATAATATTACTAAACTTCCATTTTGTGAACACTGCATTTATGGTAAACGACATAGAGTGAAGTTCTCTGGTGGTGTCCATACTTCTAAAGCTATCCTTGAATATGTGCATGTTGATTTATGGGTCCTTCAAGTACTCCTATCTTTGATGGTAACACTTACTTCATGTCTATCAGTGATGATTATTCAAGAAAAGTATGAGTTTATTTGTTGAAATCTAAATCTAATACTTTTACTAAGTTTAAAAAATGGAAAACTTTTGATCAGAATCAAAATGATAAGAAACTTAAGTGTTTAAGGACTGATACTGGTTTAGAATTTTGCAATAAGCCTTTTGATGATTTCTATAAACTACATGGCATTAAGAGACATAGGACAGTGCCCTATTCACCTCAACAAAATGGAGTGGCTGAGAGGATGAATAGTACACTGTTAGAGAGGGTTAGGTGCATGATGTTAACTGCTAATTTGCCTAAGCATTTTTGGGGTGAAGCTATTATGACTACATGTTGTATTATTAATAGATGCCCTTTTGTTAGATCGGAAGGTTTGACACCTGAAGAAAGGTGGTCTGGTAAACCCCCTGATTACTTAAATCTGAAAATATTTGGATGTGATGCTTACTCTTTAAAAAAAGATGATAAACTTGTATCTAGATCTCAGAAATGTGTTTTCTTGGGATATACTGAGGGGGTTAAAGGGTACATGTTATGGCTGAAGGGTCAGCCTGGTATAAAGATCATAAATAGTAGGGATGTTGTATTTAATGAATCTGATTTTCTCTGCTTGTCTGATTCTGTACCTAATTTTGGTGTTAAAATTGGAAATGATAATTCTTCTAAAACAGTTGTTACTGTGGTGCCTAATTCTGAGGACCTTTTGGGTACTCACAGTGAAGTGGAGCCTCTTAGTGATTTTCCTGTTCAGCATGATGCTTCAAAATTCTTCTCCTCAATCCTCTGAATTGCATGACTTGCCTGATGATATAGTTGAACATCATGAAAATGTAACTGACTTATCTGAATACATGCTTTCTAGATATAGGAGTAGAAGGGAGAATGTTAGGCCTCCTGTTAGAATAGATGATTTTTGAAGAATATAAATTCCAATATAAGCTTGTAGAGCTATGGTCCAATAGTGGTCGGCCCATTTAGGCGTTAGGTCTAGCTCACTAACACATTTTCGTTCGCCGATCTTTACTGCTGACGTGTGCCGTTGATTTCTCTATGTAAAATCCTCACTATTGGTTCTTTGTATATATTCTCTATCTGCTTTCATTTCTAAGGTTAACATAACAACAATTGAGTCCCTTTTTGTATACGCTCTATAGTTAGGGTCTCTCTCGAGTCTGTATCACCTGGGTTAGTCACCAAGTGTATTTCTTCCTAGGGTTAGCGTTAATCTGCATGATTAACGATAAGCGAGAGTTTATTTCCTTCTTGTATTGGTGAACGTGTCTTGGTGTGTGCTTGGGGTCCTGAGTGAGTCCCCGTGTCAGTGTTGTAATTGGTTCCATTGGTGGTTCCTTGGTGCGGAGACAGATCTACCTGGGTTAGCGTTAATCACGCTGATTAACGCTAACCCATTTTTGTATACGCTCTGTAGTTAGGGTTTCTCTTGAGTCTGTATCGCCTGGGTTAGTCACTGACTGTTTTTTTCCTAGGGTTAGCGTTAATCTACGTGATTAACGATAAGCGAGAGTCTATTTCCTTCTTGTATTGGTGAGCGTGTCTTGGTGTGTGCTAGGGGTCTTGAGTGAGTCCAGTGTCAGTGTTGTAATTGGTTCGGTTGGTGGTTCCTTGGTGCGAAGGCAGATCTACCTCTGGTAGAGCCTCAACGGGTGTTTTTGGGGAGCCCCTAAAAAGGCTTCTTAGATCCACTCAGGGGTCCTTCGGGGCCAACCCCCCAATCTTGGTGTTCTTTATTTTTCTGTGTTGCCTTGTTACGTTTATTGGCCTTATCAACCTAATCGCTCAAGCCGCACGCAATAATCTAACAAAGCTAATAGTTTTCGGATTTAGATTTAAAATTGAAAACCGAACCCAAAAATCATTCGGTTTTTTGTTTCAGTTGTGGTTTCAATTTTTTCCTAAAAACTTGACGAATTTTTTCAGTTTGGTCTCCGTCTCAAATTTTTTCCATCCCTAAAAGTAGTACTTTCATACTGTAGCTGATCTCAAATATTATATATTTGCGCCATGTTATTGGTGAAATTTGGATAAATTTCTACTGTATGTGTTAAAAAAAAGCGAATGAATTTAATAATATCAACTATATAAAAACCTGCAGCTGGGCAGAATGAATTTCAATGTGCAATAATTTTTTGGTTAAACCTGAAATTGGCTGGAGTAAATTGAATATTGATGGTTCCTCTCAAGATGGTGATAAAGTGGCCGCTGGGGGAGGTATATTTGATCATTTGATAATTGAATTTGAGAATAGAATGTTTCTATTTCTCTTTTGTTCCCAACCTTGCGAAGTCAAACTCAGCATTTTTAATGGTGCCCTTTCCTTTCATATTTTCCAACCCTCATGTCTATCTCTACTGGATTGGAGTCGTGTGTTTAGAATGGGATAAATAGAGTTCGGGTGGAGTCGGATTCTCAGTTAGTGTTCACCTTTGTTTGGGTCGAATCACTAGTCCTTGGGGGCAATACAAAATGAAATGGGTAGAATTCAAGCAAAGAGCAAGCAAATGGAGATCAAACTTAGTCATGTATGGCGAGAAGCAAACACTATTGCTGTATATTTTGCTAATGAAGGCAGGGGCGGAGTCAGCTTTTTTTGTCAGTGCGGTCATAATTTTGACACTCCAATTTGTCGACAATATTCTCACAGCAAAGCGTCATAATTTGGTAACTAAGGATGGCTCGATTTGAGCTTCAAATAGTACAAGCATCAATTTAAAATTTAGACATAATAATAAAAAGAAGATAATTTTAACTAAATTAATTTGTATAAAATATATAGTGGAAATTAAAATGTTCGTATTAAATCATTATAAAAAATTGAGCGAATTAAAATGTACTAAATTACTTTTTTCTTCTTAAAAAGTAAGTATAAAGGTTTAGTAGTATATTTACATCTTATATCAATATTTATGAAGTATAAATAATTAAACTAAACCATCAAATTGATGGTAACCCCTCTCAGTCAAAAATTATTAAAAAAAAAAGAAAAGAAAAGGAAAAGAGAGAATAAAAAATATAATTATTAGTGAGTGAATGTGTATATATATATATATATATATATATATTAGAACGATTCACCGCCCAAATCCCTAGACATCCACAGGTACATTTCAAAAGCCCATTACATAGTTAGGGTAATTATGTATATTTGGGCCTTTAGTAAGGGTATTTATGTACAACTAACAATTGTACCTTTAGTAAGGGTAAATATGTACATTTATGCCTTTTTCTAGTTCTCTAAAAGGTAATTATATTACAACTATAATAATTAATTTTCACATCACATTATAAATTCACTACAAGTAATTTAAAATTTTAATTGAAACACCACAAATAAGTTTACATTTATAACCTATATCTATAATAAAAGTTAAAAAAAAAGTAAAAATAGAAAAGGAAAATATGTTCTCCTTCCACCACAATCCATTTGAGATTCAAAAGTAAAAATAGAAAAGGAAAAGAAGTTCTCCTTCCACCATAATCCATTTGAGATTCAAGCAACCGACACTCTATTCAACCACTCCATAGATTCAAGTCTTTGAGGGGAAAAATGAAAATATAGGCACCATGCGCATTCCATCTTTTTATAATCTTCTTTTCAACTAGATAAATTAAATTTCAAATTGTTTTTTTCGAGGATTATGTGGCAAGAAATCGATTTTTGCATTTAGAAAAATTTTTTTGTTGTGAATTTGTCATCTAAGCTTCCTTTTGATTCGCTGTAAAAATAAAGTAAGACAAACACCTCCGTTAGAGAGATCTTGAATTTAAATTCGTAATTTAAACGAAAAAATTAATAACAATAGTCCGTCAATGATAATGTTATCTCAAATTGTAAAAATCAACTCGAGTCACCAAGAAAAGGAGAAGCAAGGAAGAAAGTGGGGTTTAACAGTCGCTGATGCTGAAAGAATAAATATGGGGTAAGGGGATGATAAAAAAGAAAAGGGAAAAAAACGTCAACAGTGAATGTGGTGGTTGAAGAAAATATACTGTTTTAAGAATTAAAAAAATAAGGTTATAAATGTAATTATATTTAAAGGACAATTAAATAAATAAAAAATGTGGTGTAAGAAATAAAACGTGTAGTGGTAATATAATTACCCTTCTCTAAATGGCCACTGTCTGCGGCTCGACTCTGGTGAAAGCTTCAACAGATTTCCATGCCGCCGGCCGGCGTCGGTACGTGTGCTCTTCCGATCTGTAGGAATTTTCCCAAAATCTCAGTGCGGTCAGCATAGAAAGTGTGTTGGTCAATTGGTTTCGCAATGGTGTTCCCATTGTTAGAGTTGGGTAAAAAGTCTGTCCTGATGATCAGTTGACTCCTTCGTCGGCCAGAGAAGATGCGAGAAAGGGAATTGTTTTTAGTCTTGTTTCGTTTTTCTTCTCTGTAACTTTTTCAATATCTCTTGTAACTCCCAACTACACCACTCTCAACTACCTTCATGAATGTA
>CAVNYN010250366.1:0-21481 GCA_963692815.1 Nyctanthes arbor-tristis
CAGCATATTTTCTCCTTCTAAATGAACAAAAAGTTGTTTTTCACTGCAATTTATGCTGATTACTATTATGTTGTGAGAAGGAGACAGTGGAGCCAAATGAGAAACTTTGCAGAACAGTGCTCCGAGGCTTGGTTAATTGCAGAAGATTTTAATACAGTCAGATTCAGTGCAGAGAGAAGTGACAGACATAGAGCAGCATGGGAGTTTGAAGAGACCATATTTGATTGTGGGCTTATCGACTTAACTACTTACGCCTGGACAAATGGCAGACTGCTGGAGAAGTTAGATAGAATTATGAGGAATACTGAGTTTGCAATCTAGCTACCAACTGCAAAATCACAAGCTTAAACTCAACAATATTAGATCATTGCCCTCTCCTCATCGAAAATATCAGTGAATATACTACCGGTCCAGTTCCCATTCATTTCCATAATGCTCCCATTCATTTCCTTAATGCGTGGAAAAAAAACCATACTTTCCTCAATATGGTCAAACATGATTAGGAAAAACAGATTGAAGCAGATGGTATATGGAGAATGTATTCGAAACTTAAGAGACTAAAGAAAACCAGGCAAACATAGAACAAAGAAGTGTTTGGGAATATAAAATCCAAAGTATCAGATGTGGAAATGTTAGTGGCGAAAACCCAATATAAATTTGAAAAGAATCCCCCTGGTATAAATAGAGAAGAGTGGAAGAGGGCCCAAGCTATACTTAGTCAAGCCTTAATTACAGAGGAAGAGTTTTGGAGGCAAAAGACAGCTATTCAGTGGTTTCAAAGTGGTGATAAAAACACAGGGTATTTTCATGCCATGGTCAACAAGAGACACATAAAGAACAGTATTAACATTATTAATTGGCAAGGAGAAGAACTAACATATGAGAAGGAGATTTGTGAGTCTGCTATTAATTTCTTCCAACATCTGTAGAAAGAGGGGCCAACTACTAGGGATGAAGAATTTCTGTCAGTTATTCCATCATTGGTGACAAGAGAGGAAAATGAGATCTAACTGCAAGCCCACAAGTGGAAGAAATTAAACCTGTACTCTTTCAAATGAATGGCTCAAAGGTGGCTGGTCCTGATAGACTCACAGCCTTATTCTTTCAACATTGCTGGACCATTGTAAAAAAAGATATGTGTGAGGCTATCCAAGAGATCGGAAGAGCAAATACATGCACATGTGCTTTACTAGCACTATTATTTGCTTGATCCCAAAAATGGAGCATCCTATCCGTTGGACTGATTTCAGACCAATAAGTCTCTGTACCATATTCAACAGGTTAGTGTCCAAAATCTTGGCTAATAGACTTGCTCCAATTCTGTCAAAACTCATTAGCCTAAACCAAACTGGATTTATAAAGGGCAGAGAAATATGTGATAATTCACTTGTGGCTCAGGAGTTATTTCACTCATTAAATATAAAAATTAAAGGCCAAAGTGTGGCCTTTAAGCTTGACGTGACGAAGGCATATGACAGGGTTAATTGGAATTTCCTATGTGATGTCCTAAAAAGATTTGGATTCTGTGAACAGTGGATTGATTTGATAAGCAAGTATATTAGTAGGGGGTGGCATTCCATTCTTATCAATGGCAGGAACCAAAGTTCTTTATGGGTGAAAGAGGACTCAAGAAAGGAGATCCTTTGTCTCCAGCACTATTTATTCTCTTTGTATAAGTGATGTCCAGGAATTTAAACACACTTTTTGACATAAATCCTGGTTGACTTTACAACTATGGAGGAAGATTGGGAATTTCTAATCTCGGCTTTGCAGATGATCTAATCATCTTTGCTAATGGATAGAAAAGGAGTATGAGACTATTTCCAATTTATTATAGAGATATGAAAAAGTGACTGGCGATGCATTAGTAAGGAAAAGAGTCGCTTGGTGGGGAATAAGGCTACTGCTAATCTAAAGAACACCATTAAGCATTTGATAGGTTTCTCCCAATCAACATTTCCTCTACTCTGCCCTGGGATCAAAATTGATGTTGGTAGAAGCAAAAGATAACTTTTTACCCATTTAGTGGAGCAAGTAAAAAGAAGAATTGCTAGATGGGAGATGAGACTGTAGTCCACTGGAGCATGACTCACACTTCTCAAGAGTGTTTTGTGTTCTATTCCAGTTTCTCCCTTCAAGTTACAAATCCACCAAAGTACATTTGTAAGGAACTTGAAACACTTTCTGCTAAATTCTTCTGGGGATCTACAGATGGCTCTTCAAAACTCCATTGGGCTAAGTGTAGCTCAATCTACAAACCTTTGATAGAGGGTGGTATTGGGATCAAAAGATTGAAGGGTCTTTTAGAAAACTTCTCTATTAAACTTTGGTAGACATTCATGAGTCAAAACAACCTATGGACTGACATGACGAAACATAAATATTGTAGAGAAGCTCACCCTTGCAATTTTAATGTAAAACTGCTGACTCTACCATCTGGAAATGTGTAAAAAAAGGTTGCTATCCTTGCTAAAAACAATATTGGGTGGAAGATTGGTGCATGAGAGATATCTTCTTGGTTTGATCACTAGTTTGGAGAACACCGTTTGTACCAGTGGATGCCAATTACAGGGCCAATAAATTCTTAGTTAAGGACTTTTTTCATGAAGGAGTTTACGACAAAGAAAATACGTACAACCTTACCTCTCAAAACCTTGCAGAACAAATTAGCCTTATGCCACTAAGAATGAAGAGAGGGATCAACCAATCTGGAAGCAAACTTCTATTGGGAATTTTCATCTAAAATGCATGGGAATTGGTTAGACAAGCTGGCGCCACCCAACTTTCATGCAAAATTATTTGGCACAAGGCTATCCCACCCAAAATTAGCCTATTCATGTGGAGACTGTGGAAGGATTGGATTCCTGTGGATTTGGTGTCATGCAAAAGACTTCAGCTCAGTTTAGCCTCTAGATGCCAATGTTGCTCCCATATTGAAACAATTGCTCATGTTTTTATTGAAGTGAATTGGTTTAAAAAGTTTGGAGACACTTTACTGACCTTCTCAACATGGAAGCTTTTCGCTGGTAACTCAATTCAAACTTTATCATTTCATTGGTTCTTCTCAAGTAAATTTATAAGAGTAGGGGCATATTAGAACAATCATTTGTTGGGATATGTGCCCAATAAAGTGTTAGGACAGTGACTAAAGTATGAATAAGTAATCATTTATTTATTGAATAAATGTGATGTTTATGTTCTCTAAACGGATTTACGATATTTGAGCGGTAACGAAGGGCCATTGGTTGCTTTGAGATAATATCGAGATGGCTACTTCTAGATAAGTATGGAAGATACATCTTATATTTCAACCGAAAAGACGTTAGTCCTGAGCTGAGAATAAAGGTTGGTACTTTATTCTATCGAGGCTCATTTGTTGTTACTTTAACTCTATTGAGTAGGCGATTTGTCTTGATCGTCGCGAATGGTTGAGGTCGTAAGTAATAACATTGATATACTTTGCGATAAGTATATTAGACTGGACCATTCTGTGAATTTAATTCGAAAGCATGACTGTGTACGTGAATTAAAGTTCCACATGACTGTCATACGGTTAGTCTGAATCTATCTCGGGTAGGTTCTGTTATGCAGTAATCTTAAGGAACTTTGATATGATATGAGTGAGACTAAATAAATATTTGGTCAATATACTATGCATGTTGGAAACCGGAGGAGAGTGAAATAATAGAATGCAATTGCGAGAGGAATCAGTTGCTTTTGAATAAAAGAGTAAAATGATCTGCAATAATTAATCATCTGCAAGTATGATTTCAGGAATCTAGCGTTAGTATTCAGTAGACCATGCTAAATACAAATCATAGCAGTGATGATTGAGAGTTAAGCAAAGTATATAATTAATTAGGTGATACGGTCAGGTGCATGCCTAATTAATTATCGGATCAGGACGGGGACCAACTGTTAGATTGATAAGTCAAGAGGATAATTAATTATGGAATTAATTATTTTTAGTTCTTGTGATTATTTATATAATTAGGAGTTGCAGTAATTCGTCTTTAGTAGAGTGTACGAATTATTAATAATTAAACCGGACAGTTTAGATCATCTTAACTAGATTTAATTATTGGGAGCCTAATTATGTAAATCCGATTGGGTCCCTCTGGAAGCTTCTGGAAGTCATTAGAGTTACTTGGAAAGGACTCTAGGTTTGCACAAACTTAGTAGGAATAGAACTCTCCTATCTTGTAAGACACGAAAGAGCCTTGGATTTTTCCCTATAAATAGGGGAAGGAGGCAGTCTTATTTCTCAATCCCCGGAAGAGCCGCGCTCCCTACAATATTCTTGTAGAGAATTAATTCTCTACGGTTCGGCTCTTGTGTCAGGTTTTTTGGAGAATTCCTAGGGGCGCCCACTCACCAGTGCAATCCAGGACTTGGAAGCATTCCGGAGAAGATCGAAGGGTTGGGAGCTAGTAGTTCTTACCAATTGTTCATGGGATTAATTGCTTGTCAAAGGTATATTCGGCTGCACTCTCTTTAGGCAATTAATCATGAATTCTTATATTGAATCAAACATTCAGATTGATCATGTTTTAAAAGAAAATAATTTTTGAAATTATTTCTATTTTTTTCTTGTTCCATCATCATTCCTATGTTAGTCCTCTCGTATGTCTGGACTAGCAGAAATAAAACCAAAAATGAGGGTTCTAAGATGTGTGCTAAGGATATTGTCTGGAAGGTGGAAAATATGATTCTACATATGAACTCTGGGGGGACTCACTAGTGCTAAAGCATGGGGTGGAGATGACGGTTTTGCAAATATGATTAAAAGCTAACATCTAGATCGGAAGAAAATCTACACATTGATCCCAATCAAATGGAAATGTAAGAGGGTGATTTTTGAATTAGATGCAAGTAATGTCATACGCCTTGTGCATGAGCCTGAACCTCGGTTGCCTGAAGGTCCTCTTCTAGAGAGAGTTAAATCTATTGCTCAAGAGTTCGAATCATGCCAGTTTAATGCATTGATAGGAAAGTGAATGAAGTAGCTCATATATTAGCTACGCAATCTATGGATAGCGATCTTAATTGTTGTTGGGAGGTTGTCCCTCTGGATTTCATTGTAAACGCTATTGCGTTGGACATTACGTAATGAATGAATTCTTTCTTGTGATTCTAAAAAATTAATACACTTGGTCTTTAAAAAAAATTTTTCTACACTTGCTATTATTTAAGTGGGTAGTTTTCATTAAATTAAGAGAGAAAACAGAAGTATATATAAGTGAGATTTAATTCCAGTTGTCATAAAATTACTAGAGGGTCCTACCACTAGATATATAGGACCGTCGTACCAAAAACTCTCACAAAATCAGTTCTTTGTGCATGATAAATCTATTTATGATGAGGGTAATTTATCTTTAAAAAAAAAAAAAAAGGTTAACAAAAAACTTCATTTAAAAAGGGTTCCATCTAAAAATTGTGTAACTAGGGACTAATGTATCAAAATAAGGAAAAAAAAAAACTAATAACAAAATTATATTTTTACCCTTCGCCTTGAAAATCTAATAATTCTAGGTAATTCCGTGTTAATTTATGATTAATTTACCATTCGATCCCAAAGCTGGATCAAAGCCTAGGAGAAAATGGAGAATAATAAATTACCAAAGATAAAATTGCAAAAACGTGATATAAATAAAAATATTTTTCCTAATCAAAGTTATAGAGAAACAAATAGTAATGCAAAACTAATACATTTGTAGTTCTTGATGAAACAACCTTATCGCCTAGTGAACAATTAAATTGGATGAATGCTTATCTAATGAATAGATTTGGAATGATGGGAGAAAAAGGACATAAATGCTCAAGATAAAGAAATACTAAATGAAATACAAAAAGTTACTATTCTAACAAAAACAAATAAAGAGAAAATGTAAGAATTAGCATAACACTTAATTAGTGAATTTATTGAGCTTAGTAAGAAAATTAAGCAGGTAACAAACCAACCACAATTAGAAGAAATGAAAAATAGATCGGAAGATAACAACAAATATATGAAGGGAAAAATATTTAGTGCTCCAGGAGCACTTAGTACTCAATGCTCTTGACTAATTAAGAATCCACATGTGGGCATTGGAGCCCAAATTAAATAACAAATTGGAACCCCAAACCCACATATAAGTTCTTGATTGGTCTGGAGCATCAAGTTCGGTGCTCCTAGAGGTACAAATATTTGACAAAATGAGCCAAATATATTTGAAGTAAAAATTAATCAACCAGTCGATGGAGTTAAAATAATGAGAGACTTTTTGGAATAATATGATAGTAAAGCTAAACCAATATTAAAAACAGATCCGATGAATCAAGATATAATAACTAAAATGAGAACTATAGAAATTAACTTAGAGATATTAAATGAAAATATGAAAATTGGACGATGTATTTTATACAAACAAATTGAGTGAAACTTTGAAGACACCTACATAAGTATAGGAGCACCGCTATCTACTTATACCATATAAGAGTTAGAATCAAAATTCTTTGAAGAGATGGAGAAGAATTAGAAGGCTATAAAAAGAATTGGAAAAACTGTCTCTTATGGGAAATGTATACTAAAACAATCCGCCAAAGAAAGAAGAAGAAATAGAAGTTCCCCCAACCAATCAAATAGTAGAAGAAACAAGTCAAACTTCAGAGGAACTAAAAGGCAAAAAACCTAAAAATAAAGAAAAAATTGAAAAAGTTTATGTAACAAGAACAAAATCAGAAAAAGAATGGAAAAGAAAAAACTTAAGAAACGATACATGGAAAAATTGGAGGTAACTTTTACAAAACCTATACAACTAAAGGTAAATATACCTGTAAATGTATTTATTGAACTGATCCCTACAACCGGAATATGGTTAGACATAGACTCTGTTAGTAATAAAAAAGAAATGATAGAAGCATGGGTAAAATCTACTGATCTAGCAGTTACATTTTATAAATGGAAAACAGTTGGTACATGGAATTTTATAGTTTACACTCTTAGAGGAAATGTAGCAAAGGTATGGAAAAAATTATCTGAATACAAATACTGGCACTAAAATATGGAGAGGAACTTGACACCGTCGAACATAATGAAAGGAATCTAAATAGTGATGATTTTAAAGAAATATTACAAAGAACAGAAAATTTGTTTAAACATTCTTAGGAGAATTAAAATATTTTACTAAACATAGTATACTCGAACAAGAAGCAGTAGAGTTAGAAAGAGAGATGGAACTATTAAAGATATGTGATATGTGTGAACTAGATAGATATACATGTAAATTTGTAGAAATCTACTATAGGATGACCAAAGACATAAAAATATGGGAAACTACGGAAGGAGATAAGAAACTCAAGATCGATACTTAAATTACCATGGCCTTAGGGACAGATATTATTTAAAGAATACCAAACTTATTGGAAAAAATATATCATGGGAAAAGCCTAACTTAACAATGGATAATTTAGGAATGAGAATTGCATTTACCAAAAGAAAGGTAGGCGAATGATTCAAGGATTCTTTACATCAAAATTTATTTAGAAAACAAGGAAAAAGAGCAAATTTATGTTGTTATGGAGAAAGTGGAGCTGTACCACAATTTGGTTGTCACTAGCCTACCGAAAAAATCTTATCACAAGAGAAAATTTGAAAAATATTTAAACCCTAGAAGAGACATAAAGGATTTAGGAAAATAAAAAATATTTTTGAAGGAAGAAACCATGGAAGAGAGAAGACAATAAAAAAAGGAAACGATAAGGTAAGGCTGAAGAAAACTTCTATAAGAAATGCAAGTGCTGCACTTATAATGACATAGGACATATATCCCCAAATTGTCCTAATAAGAATAAGAAGGAAAATATTAAAGCGATAAAATTAATGGAAGAAATAGAATCCCACTCAGACTATGAGATAATAGAAGACATAGATGAAATATCTAAAATTGATTCTATATATGAATTGGATCTAAGTGATGTAGAAGAATTGGAAGAAACAAAATATGTAGATGTATATACGAACCAAGAAATGATGGAAGCTATAGAATCATCTATAGAAAATGAAGAAGGAACTTGACAAACTGTAATGTTTGAAGAGGAAAGATATGAAGCCTTAAAAGAAAGACCTTAAAGATGTTTTTATTACATCAATCTTACTATGGACAAAGAAAAATATATATGTTGAAAGATATAATGAGGTACCTGTTGATCTTGAAAATGCAAAAGGAAACACAATCATACTGCTCATAACTATATAATGGATTGATAAAGAATTAGCAAAAATAAAGAAACCCATTAGAGATCTCTAATAGTCCTTTTGTATAAGTTTGAGTCTATTTAACTTGCACATATATATATTGAAACTTTAGGGCATAGAACATTGTGGACGACAATGGCTGCAAGGCGTAGCACTTTCGTGTGAAAATCAATTACGGTATGAAAAATATCATTTAAATGTTACAATAAGTATTGAAGATTCAAATCTTATTGGTTTGATTATTGATATTAATTTTCAACTCCTTGAAAATTTTAGTGCCCTAAGCAACCGGGATCGGATGAGTGTGGCAATTGTGTGATGAGAAATATGTACGAGATAGTCACTCTATATTCTAGTATTTCAAAAAGGCTTGATAAGGCATAAGTATTTATTGAGAATTAAGAATTATCTAATCATCTATATATGTATTTTATTAACAAAGTAATATTTTTTTCGTTTGTTGTAGGCATATGAAGTTGGATCATATAGTCAAGTGAACAAAGATGAGATTCAGGATAAATGGGCCGATTACTTTTATTGACAATTGTATGTAATTTTCGGTTTTATATTTTTTTTAAATATAGTTTACTTATGGATTATAGAGTTTTATGCAAACATGACATTTCAATAGTCTGGAGATATTTATGGTTAGTTTATAATGGTTTTGAGTAATTTATAGATTATATTATTGCTAGTGTTTGGAGTAGTTATTGATTGTAGTTTGATTTATTTTAAGTTAAAGTATATGTAAAATGCTAATATTGGTGCTGCTGATCTTCTTAGTCACGATTGTGCATTTGTTGTCTTTTGTAGTGTCACCGGCAATAGCTATCGCTGGTGGCATTCAAAAAAATTAACAATAGGCATCGGTTGTTGTCCAAAACCGATGCCTAAGGTCCACAATAAGTGTCGGTTGTTATACTGGAACCGACGCCTATTGTGGATTTTAGGCGTTGGTTCCTTCATTATAACATATGCCCATTGTGCACAACAAGCGACGGTAGTTGTCCAACAACTGATACCTATTGTACACAATAGGCGTTGCCCAAAAACCGACACATATACCATTTACTATATGCGTCGTTGCCAATAACATCGCCTTCAAGACCAACACGTATTTATTATTGCAACTGATGCCTAAAGTACTGTTCTGTAGTAGTGAGATAAAATTAAAAATGTGGTCATCGGGGGAGTCCAAATAATGATCAAGGGATATTTTAGAGAAGGAATGGATATCCCTATACAGATATACATAATGGATAATAGAATTTTACATGATCTATATGATGCTCTTCTTGGAATGGTATTAGGAAATCTAGTCTATAATAAGATAATGTTCACTATAAGACCTAATTTTACAATAAACTTATTGGACAAAAACGTGAATCTAGGATTAAATTTGTATCATAAAATTGCTAGATTAGTAATGCCTCCACGAAGTAAGGCAGTAGTATCACTACATTGTAAAGCATTATATGCTTTCGAAACTACCCATTAGAAAGAAATTAATAAAGTATTAAGAGAGTTTGTAGAAATTCATTATGATTTTAAAGAAATAGTACAATTTACACCACCAAGAATACTAAACAAATACAATGTTACATTACCACAAGACATAATTCTTAATTTTCACCAACGTGTTAGAAGAATAGATGATAATCAAAGTAATCAAGAAATAGTTATACAAGACCCTTTAGGACAACCAATTGCTAAGATGCCTGGAGGAAGAATAGAAAGAAGTTTGAGTACTAGAGACCTTCCAAGTACAAGCTACCATCAAATGATAGTGTAAGTAAAGAAAACACTCATAGAACGAGTATAGATTTGAGAAGATGGAGAAAGATAATTTTTTCATCTTAGTGGATATGTCAATAGTCAAAATAAGTATGAAGAAATTGTTGCCCTTATAGAAACGGGAGGAAAAAATAAGAACATTTGTAAATCTTGAATTATCTCTAACAGATATAGCTATAGAACAATATAAGTTAACCCTTAAAATTCACAAGGATAATAGAAAAGGAAGAGATGCTAGTCCTCTATTACTTGGAATGAAACTTCTTGAAAAGGTAGCACCTTTTGATACTAAGAGAAAGAGGATGAAAATAACTATAGAAGGAAAGCAAAGGATGTTTCCTAGGATAAATAGAAACAAGGAAATCATCTGATACAAGGAATAAGACCAATCAAAACAAGTATACTTAGCCTTAAATTGCATGCCTTATTAGATACAGGATCAGAAATAAGTCTATGCAAGAAAAATTTATGCCCAGAACATTATTATAAAAGTGATCATAAGAAAACAACTTATGGACAAACTGCAAGTGATATTATAGAAATCTATAGAGATTTTGTTGAAAATGCCTATTATAATAGGAGATAGGGAATGCTTTATGCCAAGAATATATGCCACAGAAAAGATTAACAACGACATAATTTTAGGACAAAAGTTTATCTACACATTAGTGCTTTTACACAATACAACAATGGATTTGAATTTGAACTTCTTGTAATCATAAAACATACACTGAGAATACAAAGCTGTAGGAATAGCACATAATCCTATCAACCACATGCCTTGGACTTAGAGTTCTGCAGGTAAATGTGGTGGATATTATACAAAAATAAAACCACAACAAAAATTCTGGTATTGCATATTAGAAACCTAGATGAAGAACTTGAAAAAATTAAGGAAGAACTAGAAGAGAGCTATCATGAGCATCCTGTAGCAAAATGGGGTAAGGACAAGCCTATGGAAATAATAGAATTAATAAAACCAGATGCAAAGATAATAGGAAAATAGTTTCCTATAGTGAAGAAGATAAAAAGGAATTTGAAATCCAAATTAGAGAATTATTAGAATTGGGACTAATAAAAGAGTCAACCAGTTCCAGCATTTATGAAAGAGGTAAGGCAAGATTAGCAATGGATTATAGGAAGCTTAAGGCTGAAACCAAGGATAATACATATAAGTTACTCATAAAAGATTTATTAATAAAGGAAATCCAAAACAATAATATATTCTCAAAATTTGACTGTATGTCAGGATATTGGCAAATTAAACTAGAAGAAAAATCCAAACGACTAACTAGCTTTACTACACCAAACCTTCTAGGGCAATTTGAGTGGAATGTTATGCTATTTGAATTAAAGAATGCACCAACAATATTTTAACAACGAATGGATAAAATAATTAGACCAACTAGGAAATTCTGTATTGTATATGTAGATGACATCCTAATACATAACAAAAATCTAGAAGAACATATAGAGCATCTTAAAAAGTTCTGTTATTAATTTGGCATAAAGATATGGGCTAGTATTATCCAAGAAAAAGGCAGAAATAGCTAAGGAAGAATTGAATTCTTAGGATATAAAATCGGAAATAATAAAATTATCCAACAACCACGTATTGGTGTAAAAAAAAATAATGGATTTTCCAAAAATAATAAGGGATGTTAAGGAATTACAAAGTTTTATTGGGATATTGCATTATTTAGAAAAATTTATTAAAAATTGTGCTAAGTATAAAGCTTATTTTACTAAGAAACTCTATAAAGGAGTTAAATGGGAATGGACTAAAGAAGATATAGCAATGGTAAATAAAATTAAAAGAATATGTGAGCATCTACCAGAATTAGTTATACCAAATGAAGATGATTTCTTCATATTAGAAACAAATGCTTCCTTGCAACATTGGGGAGCAGTTCTTAAAAGAAAGGAACATCATAAAAATTTTTTATGTAATATGTTATATGACTGCATAGAGGAATTAGTTGCCTACACATCATGTACGTTCAAGGATGCAGAAACTAAGTATGATATCAATCGTAAGGAATGTTTAGCAGTTAAAAATGGAGTAGCTAAGTTTGAACTATATTTATTGCTTAAAAAGTTTATGATACAAACTTCCGATCTCTCAAGTTAAACCATTATTTACAAATAAGCTTGATAATAACACTGTTGAAAGACCATTAATTAGAATCAAAATGTGGTGTGCGCCATTTAAAATTGATATTATTCATATTAAAGGAAATTAAAATGTAATTCCCGATTTCTTGACTAGGTATGGAGCAGATCAAGAAGATCAAGAAGGAGCTAGAAACATTCAAAATCGAAATGAATGCCAAGATAGCGACACTGTAAGCAAGATTGCATTACCGGACAAGGCAAAAAGGCCAGTACCTGAAGGCCATAGCGCCATAAATAAAAAGCATTAAAGCTTCATAAGTTAACAATAAAGGATGATCCTTAGCAAGAATGATATCGTTATAACAAAGCTTAATTGAGAAAATATAATCAGAGCCTTTAGCACCCCGGGAGTTATGGATATCAAGAATAAAAAAGATTTTATATAGGCATATGTAATGTTCAAATTATTATGCAATTGGTTCATCGGAATTGGGAAGTACTGGATGAAAACCTTAACATATGAAACTTACAACAAAGTCAACATCTATCTAGGAGCCACCATACTAGATGAGAGCATTATTTGATGTGGGAAATATACTTTCCATCTACCCCAGTGAATCGTTGAAAGAAATATCTATATTGCCATGAGATGTCGCAAGAGCAGTGCAAAGGTATTGTGAAGTCCTCAAACATAAGAACATCTATATCAGATTCTACTCCGCAAGCTAGGATGGTGAGAATGATAAAATGTTACCAGTTACCCATATTATTGGCATGGCTACCACTAGTAAGAAATTTGAACCTGAGAAGAGCGAAATGCACAGGACTATAGCAGAAGATGTTATCAAGACAGAAACCTTTAGGAAAGCAAAAGCGTAGAAGGAGCAATTTAAGCACTTAAAAAACAATTATTGAAGAAGGACAAAACATATAGGTCTACGAATCACAGGAACATGTGATATACAGTAAAGCAGCAGCCCCTACTAAGCAAGGAGATTGGTAATTTCTAGATTTGTCATATGACTACACCAAGGAGCTACAAGTGGGAGCCAAAAAATTAAAGAAGAACTATGCATGCAGTTTTGGCGATACCCAAAGCATACATCTGAGAACTGCTGCAGCGGAGAAAATGATTCACTAGTGTCATTAGATCCAGAGAAATACCCATTGGACTAGACTAAATCACATATGGAGAAATAATTGGGTAGGACACCTTTACTCAATACATTTCCAAGGTAATCTTGGAAAAGAAAAACTGTAAGATTCCTATTTCAAATATATTTTACAAGCATACAAAGTACCTTGAACACCTACAAACATCACTGCTTCTTATTGCATGGGAGACAAGTTTTGAAGAAGCATTACCTCCACTCTACTATAATAATAGAGTCTTGTCTCCATAGACGAGGCTACAGTAGTAATGAAGGAATTTTATGCTAGCTTTTCTATCTATAAATACTATTGTATTTCCTCTTGCAAAGGCATCGATTAGAAAGACAAGCTCAACCCTATGAGTTTTTTTTTTCCAGAGTCCCTCTACAAGTATTTTTCTTTTAAGCTTTTCCTTTTAGAGTGCAATAAGGTATTATCTCTAATGGCATTCTAAACTCATTAGAGAGAGAGAGATAGAGTACCAAGAGTGTAATCTAAGATATTAGTGTGATGATTAATGAAAGTTGGTTATCCAAATTTCATAACTGAACACCTTTTCTCAAAACTCTTATCTCATAATACTCCAACGATGAGAACGTTGAGGGCTTATCCTTTTGCCATGTTGCCGTATGTAGGCGTTGATGTGTTGTTTGGAGAAAGCATGCAATGATCCTGTTATCATTTAGGGTGATGTTCTAACAAGGAGTTGAAATGAGAGCTGTGATAGAAGAAATGTAGAAGCAGTGTTGGACCATAACCCACTTTCAGTAGTCTGGATCACTGATCTTCACACTATGAATGTACAAGCATATGGAGGCCAGCTCGAGGAAAATCTCATTATGAGTTAATTGTTTTCATCAATTACTGTAAGATCTTTCTTTTACTTGCCTTCATAAATATTATTCTGATTTCATTCTATTTCTAGCGTATAAGAAGACCATTATTTGTAAGATTACCAAAATTTGTTAAACAATTAGAGCTTCATCAAACAATTTTGTTTCCTTTAAGATTGTTAAATAATAGGCTATCATTAGAAGAATGAATTAATTAGTTATTTAGAAAGGATATTTAAAAGAGGAATAGTATGGGTAATTTAGTAAGTCTACATCTTATATAATTTCTAATTAATTTTATTCTTGAATTTCTAGTCAAACCCTATTTGAATAAAAGTTTTTATACCCATCAGTATTTAGCCAAAAACCCCTTATGGTAACAAGACTCTTCGTAGTCCTAATCACTCACCAGACGTTTGGCGGGCTTATCCTATCAAACACACACATGGCGAGAGCCGAGAGATCATTGGACATCATGTTACATATGTGTCTAATGTGATAGAGATCATTTTGAAGACTTAATTGTTTCAATGGCTGGAAGGGCCACGACTTTGGTAAAAGGTTTGGTCCCATTGCTTAGTGTATGGAAAAATAAGTATACATTAAATAGAGGGAAAGAAAAGAAGGGCAATTGTACCTTGCAACTCTTTTTGTTTTTGTTAATTTTGTTTTTCCCTTTTTTTTTGTGTTTTTGTTAATTTTGTTTCTCTCTCTCTCTTTTTTTGTTGCCTTTTTTAGTTAGTTAAAGTTGTACTTGTGAAACCGTTGTTGTCTATTTTACCATGTCCTCAAATTTTTTGTCTCATTCTCAAAACAGTTTGTGTGTGACTATGTGTGTGTGTGTGTGTATGCTTATGTGGTTGGACTGTTAATTAAGAATGGCATAAGTGAAAATTAGATCTTATCTAAACCTTACTTTATTTTCGCTTTTAATTGAGGTTGGCGACATTAGGTAGGAGAATTGAAATGCTTGATTTATTATACACCACTACTAAAACATTGAGACACATTTTGCCTGTAATACCATATTTAAATTAGGGGTTAATTACACCTAGTGTCCCCAACCTTTCAAGTTTGTAGAGAGTACGTCCCCAACCTTTAATTTTAGTCATGGGGGCCCTAACCTTTCAACAGTGTTACACCTGAGGTCCCTTTAACGATTTCTATCAATTTCCACCGTTAAAATCAGGGGTATTATCGTAAAATACCAAAAATTAAATATTTTAATTTTTTTTAAAAAAAGAGGAGGGAGAAACCTCCCCATGTGTTGCCGGAAATGGCAGCAAAGTGCTACCATTTCCAGCAGCACAGGGAGGAGAGTCCCCCTTTTCTGGCAGCCAAAAAGGGGAGAGTCTCCCCCCATTTTTGGCTGTCATTTCCGACCAAAAATGGGGGGGGGGGAGAGTCCCCCCTTTTGCTGCCAGAAATGGCAGCCAAAATGGGGGGAGATTCCCCCATTTTTTAAGGGGGGCTCTGCCCCTCCTTTTTTGGTTGAAAATGGCGGCCCAGATGGCTGCTATTTCCGGCCAAAAAAGTGGGAGACTCCTCCCTTTTTTGGCTAGAAATGGCAGCACTTTGCTTCCATTTCCGGCACCGAAATGGCTGCCAGAAATGACAGCAAAGTGCTGCCATTTCCGGCAGCACATGGGGGGTTTCTCCCCTCTCTTTTTTTTTTTAAATATTAAACTCTTCAATTTTTGCTATTTTACAATAATTCCCCTGACTTTAACGGTAGAAATGGATGGAAATCGTTAGAGGGACCTTAGGTGTAACACTGTTGAAAGGTTAAGGGCCCCCAGGACTAAAATTAAAGGTTGGAGACGTAATCTCAAAAAACTTGAAAGGTTAGGGACGCTAGGTGTAATTAACCCTTAAATTATTAGGTATATACTAAAATTTATATATTTTTGAAATTATGTTAACAATAGCAAAATTTTTGAAAGTATAAAAACAAAACATTTTATTTTCAATTTCGGAAAGCAAACATAAGTCAATGTTTAAAATTTTTTTCAGAATATAATTTGTTAGTTACTAAACTGTTTTTCAAGATGCAAGTAAATGGATTTAGAGCATACATTTTTAATTACTTTTTTTTTTTTGGAAAAAATTTTTATTACCTTAATCATTAATCATATATATGTATATATATAAAGACTCTCTCTCTCTTCTTCTAGAGAGACTAACTCTCTTCTAGCTTCGCTAGAACCAGACTGCTGAAAGTTTCTACAATATTCATAGCCATGGAATCCGTTAATGACTTATGGAACTCATTCTCTTTAACTAGTGAGGATGAATTGGTGCTGAAATTCGGTGACGAGACTGTCAGAACCCATTCTAGAGAAACAAAACACCTTTTACTAGGGAAAATCCTGACCCGAAAGCTGTACTATCGTGAAGCCTTTAAGAGTACTATGCTAAAACTTTGGAAACCGACACACTTGATGCAGATGAAATTCCAAGAAGATGATGTTTTTCTACTGGAATTCGAAAATACTGGAGATAGGCAGAGGATTCTTCAGGGACAGCCTTGGAATTTCAATCGGGCATTGTTGGTTTTTTCATTAATCGAAAACCATTCTGGTAAGATGACATCGAGTTTAAACAAGGTTCTATTTTGGGTTCAAGTATATAATCTTCCCTCGATACACATGAAACAAGACATGGCAGAGAAGATAGGAAATCACATAGGTTCCTTTTTGGAAGTTTATTGTGATGAACATGGATCATGTTTAGGAAAATTTCTTAAAATTCGAGGGGAGATAAACATTGCTAAACCTTTGACGTGATTCATAAGAATCCAATTGGGAGAATTAGCAACCTTGACACATCTTGAATTAAAGTACAAAAAGCTCCCAGATTTTTGATCTCTGTGTGGGTATTTAACTCATCCATATGAGGACTGTAGATAGGAGGTACCAGCTGTTTTCCGACGTAAAGAAAATCATAGATATGGTGATTTTCTAAAAGCCTCGGTGGAAAGCAGAGGTAGGAGCCAAAGGGCATAACGCAATACTAAGGCTAGTAAAACGATGACAAGTTCGAGTTCTGGAAATAGAGAGGAAAATGATCAGCATCACAATAGGCGAAAAGCTGAAACTAATTCCATGAATTCTTTGGAAAGAAAAGGAGTTGGTAGAAGGGATAATGAGTCATTAGCTTCGACTCAACAAACAAGATTTGTATTCGTGGGAAATTTGTATTCGTCGCGACCGGAATTTTAATTGAAAATTTCTATTTTAAAGATTTTAAAAGAATTTTTGCGTGTCGCGACCACCCTAATATACTCGTTACTCCATAGTTGGTCACGATAAATGTTTAATAGAATTCACATCCCTTGTCTAGTTTACTTTAAAGAAAATGCAAGTTCTAAATTAATTGGATTCTATTTTCTGAATTTTTTACTCGAGTTCAATTAATTATTTAATCCACTATTCAAGAAATCCCATAAGCCCAAATTGTATTTCTTGTATCCAAGCCCAATACTTAATTATATTTCAACTCTCAAGGCCCAATTTTCAGCCCAAAAATTTAAACCAAGCTTTTAAACAATTTTATGGCCTATTTTGGTTTCATTTCTTGCCCACATTGAATTCTTTAGGTAATGGATTCTAGCTGCACTTCAATCTCAGCTAGATTGACACCAAGAAATCCTATTAGATTTCTTTTAATTTTTCAAAAACTCCCTTATGCATAGACTCCTCTCATGTGTTATATATGTAGGCATTTATACACCCACAATTTCATCTCACAATAGTTCAGTAAGAACCAACACATTCACCAAAATACAAATGCACGTTTAGAAACTAGGTCCCTGTCGATTTACGTTCCAAATACTTTTGCAATTACACATCCAAACATACAATTCCCAGACGGAATTATGCTACAATTACACACTAAAATTTTGATCTCTACCAAGGTATACATACATTATATACACATGTATGCGGACACACACACGCGAAAAGCAGCCAAAACTTGTAAAGTCTAATCATTTTACCCTCAAATTTGTGGTTCAAGGTTTATTTCATACTTTTATTTAATTTTAGACATCCTCAAAATTTCTAACTTGAAATATTATCTATTTGATAGATGAGGCGCATAATTTGACGAGTAATTGACTGTTCGTAAGCTCAAACTCAAAGAAAAAAGCAAATTAAGGCAGATTCCTTACTAAAATTGTTTTTTAAAGTTATATGCGCATTTTTATGAAAATAAGATGCAATAACATGTTATGTGCTTATTCATGTGCTTGAATGTGATTGATGGAAACATGGAAAAGTATGCACATAATTAGCTCACCTTAATCGAGAGCCCACAGACTTAGCTCGTCATTCTAGCGGACCCACAGACACAGACAATTAGCTTGCTGTAAAGCAAGCCCACAAACGTAAGTTTACGTGTGTGCATGTATTTATGTACGTAATATGTGTTGCATGTTTTAAAGGTTTGTGTGCAGGAATCTACTGAGTGTTTCTTCAAAGCACTCGCTCTTTATTTTAAACATTTTAGGTCCCGCAGCTGGTAGCGACTCGACCGATGGCGGCAATTGAAATTAAAAAGAAAAGAAAAAAATAAACATTCAACTGTTAATGCTTTTCTGTTATTTAAATAATTATTGACAGTCTTATTATTTCAAAGTTTGGGAATTTTGTTATTGTTGCCAATGGTTATATTATGTTATTTATTCTAAAAATTTACACTTGTTCACTTTTGATTTAAATATCAAATTTCCGCAATTTTGAAAGGACATGGAATGGATTTAGTAGTGTCTCGGTTGCATAGAGCTCGGGGCGCTACAGCTTGGTATCAGAGCAAGGTCAACGTTTCTGTAGACTCACCTAAAGAATGTTTTTGAAAAGAAATTTGATTATTTTTAACTTAATTGCCACCCGTTGTCGTTCGCGCCACCAACTCCAGGCAAAAGTTTATTTACAGCTTTCAAGAATTGTTTACTTGGATATGATTTTGCAAGTTATGTTTTTGTATCTGCTGGAAATTTATAAACAAAGAAAATTTCTTTCTAAGTCCTCGAAATATGGCTAAAAGTTATTAAGACCCCAACTAACTGGATCTTGCATAATTGGTCAACAGATATGGCAGTTGATAACGGAAATGGACAGGCCAAAGCAGCTAGGTTAGCATATGAAAAATTTGTAGCTGACCCTAATTGGACCAAAAGTAAGCATGTGGGTCATGTTCATGCAGCTCGCACTCGAGCTATGACCTTCGAATATCAGACGACCAAAGCTCGATCCGTCCAACATCTAATAGACACATTTGATGAAGATTGGCAGATTGAGGCTACGATTGTCCACTTTCACTTATATATGGCTTGGGGTGGCGACATAACCTTTGATCTTTTTTGCGAGACGCTTCTAATGCATCAGAGAATATATGTGTACTATGGTGCCACATCCCTCCCTGCACCTGCACCTTTAGCTGAGCCGGAGAAAGATCCAAAAGAGGATCTGGAGAGGAAGATCATGAGGAGAAGATTCCCGAGGAGATTCCTGAGGAAATTTCGAATGGGATTCTTGAGGAAGAACCAGATAAAGAGTTAGAGGAGGAGGATGAAGAAGAGATTTTGAAAGACTCTGAGCTAGAGTCATACATCACTTGAGAAGACATATCCCCTCCACCTAAGAAGTTTAAGGCGTCGAGCGGTTGGGTTAGTGATGGTGATGACTAGAGACAGGAGATAGTTTAGAGTGGTTTCCATAGTACTTGCTTTCTGTTCCAGAGTTTTTTTTTTTTCTAATCGCTTGAGCAATAAATGCTCCTTTGATGTAATAAATCGTTTGAGCAATAAATTCTCCTTTGATGTACTCCTCTCAAAGGATTTTCAATGAGTAATAATAAATGAAGATTTCTCATGTTCCTCGAGTTGTTCCTCTTTATTTATGGTTGTGTTGAAATAAATATACTTTTCAAGTTATTACAACATCGATCTTTTTTTTAAGGAAATGGCTCGCCTAACACAAACAGACATCCTAAGAGAACTTATCCAGGCTATGCAAGGAATGGCACAAGCTTAGGCTCAAGCTCCGGCACCAGCAGCACCCCCAACTACCCCACCGTGCCAGTCATCGAGCAGTTCCGTAGGCACCATCCGCAGACATTTCACAGTGAGGGTAGGCCACTAGCTATGGAAGAATGGATCTATGCTATAGACAAAATTTCCCACCACATCTCATGCCCCGAGGATCAAAAGGTGTTGTGTGCAGAATTCAAGCTGGTCGGTGGAGCTAGATATTGGTGGGAGTCAGTGTCCCGTACCAGAACCGACGAGGAACTAAAGAACATGACTTGGGCTCAGTTCAAAACTGATATCACTGGCAAGTACTTCCCCCAGGCCCACTGCAATCATAAGGAGGTAGAGTTTCTACAGTTGATGCAGGGAGATATGGATGTCACAGATTATGAGCGGAAGTTTGAAGAGTTGTTCCTCTTTACCCCGCACTTGGTGAGTACCGAGGACATGAAGGCCCGACATTTCGAGAGAGGGCTACGACCGGAGATTTGACAGATTTTCAGCGCCTTTGATCTCCCCACCTATGGCGAGGTGGTGAAAAAGGCGCAAACAATTGCCTACTCAGGAATAAAGGTTCAGGCCCAGTCTGCTCAGAAGGATCACAGGAAGAAGAAGTAGTCCAAACTGAGCAGAATAAGGAACCACAGGTCGGGACAGCATAAGAGGCAGAACACAAGATCAGGTAGTGGCCAGAAGAGTGTTTCTCCGCCACAATGCCAGAAATGCAAGAAGCACCACCTTGGCGAATGCAGGATGGGGCAGAACGTCTGCTATCGCTGTGGCCAGCTGGGCCACTTCTCCTATGAGTGTCAAAATGGTGGGTCAAGCGAAGGCACAGATCAGGCGAAAATGAGAAAGGCCAGGATCTTTGCCATGACCCACAAGGATGTTGTGAAGGACCCAGATGTGATAGCAGGTATTCTATCTATCTCTGGCACTCCCTTATATGTCTTGATTGACTCTAATGCTACGCATTCTTTCATATATGTTGCGTGCCTAGTTAGACTGAACATGGTAGGGGAGAAAATGGGTAGCGTACTGGAGGTTAGTATGCCATATGAGATAGATAGGGCAGTATAGATAGACTCTGACGACATGATAATTAAGGCTGATTTGAATGTCATTAATATGAAAGACTTTGATATAACATTGGAAATGGACTAGTTAAGAACTAATCGGACCGCCATAATTTGTCACGAAAAGGAAATGGTTTTTCGAAAGGAGGAAAATGAAGAGTTTAGGTTCTAGGGACCCAAGACTAAGGCGCTACCCCGTCTTGTCTCGGCCGTTCAAGCAAAGAAGTTGTTAACAAAGGCAGAC
>CAVNYN010250367.1:0-14044 GCA_963692815.1 Nyctanthes arbor-tristis
GTGTGCTCTTCCGATCTCTTCTTCAAGTCGGTGGCTTTGACGGTCCCTTCTTCAGACACCTGAACCTGGTACCTTTTACTGGTGCGATCGTCGATTATAGTTAACGAACCTTTCAGATTAGACGGTGGCGCCACAGCGGCAGAACAGCCGGAAGCTTCGAGAATCCCAGCAGAAGCGTCATCGCGTGGATTACCTGAAGCCCAAAGGTGAGATGAGAGAATGGCCAAACGGCCCCAAGCCAATCTTTGATCAAAAGCTTCCATTTCCTCTTCCCTTTCACTCTCCCGTTTGCCGATTGACGATTGTACCCTGGATGGAGAAAGAGAGCGAGCGTTCCTTCTTTATTTATGCATATGCGTTTATTGCGTGCGGATTTGCACGGAGAAGAAAAGGACAATCATTGTATTTTATCTTATTATTATAAAATAAATTGTCATTTTGTCAAACAATTTTTACAAATAACAATTTGACTAATTATAATCACATTACACTTTTTTATAGTTAATATTACATTTTAATTGAAATTATAGTATTTATTATATAATAATTTTTAAAATTACATTTCAAATATTTTTACCTCATATTTTTATTATTAACATTTCATTTATGTCGATTTTGATGATTACTTTTCAAAAATTATATTACCCAACTTTTAAATAAGAAAAAATTTGTCACATTTTTGTTCTAGTTATTATTTTTCATTTTTCTTATATAAAATGAGATGAGCAAATAAATTATTTTCACCATCTTAACATATGTTTTGAAAGAAAATTGTTGTCAAAGATGTAATATTTGCTAATCGGTTAAAAATTGAAATAGAGAAATGTAATCAAAAAATTATAGACATAAATATTATTATAACTTTAAAACACTAAAGACTTCCAATGCAATTAACTCGTGGTGCATTTAGTAAAAGTTGTAATGCCAATATAACCACCCTAACAATTTTCCTTTTCCTAATTGGTGTTTGACGGCTAGATATTTGATCAGATACCATTAATAACCTCCGTGAATGTTTGAATGCTCCTCCATATTTTCCAGTTACGTGTTTAACGTAATGGTTCTAAAAGCAAGGTTAAGATTTGAGTATGTAAATTTTAAAGAATCTCATCCACGTTAAAATTGAGGTACGAGGATTGTATGATATAAAGAGTAACTATAAATAATTGTGATGCACAAGAGACGTGGTATGAGTAGGGCGTTTTGAGATTTTTTAGGGCCTAAACAACTGTTAAACTAAAATTTTATTGGTGTTATGCGCTAAAACTTATATGGTGAAGATTTAATTGTAAAAAATATTAATAACTTTAAATATAATAGTCATATTAAATTAATGGTTATTAGTTGTTTGCAAAAAAAAAATGATTATTACTTAAAAATTAAATTTTTTCCTCTTCCAATTAAAAAAAGTTACTTTTGTGTGTTCTATTTCATATTTAAAATATAAAAATTTAAACTTTTAGTAACAATTTTTTAATTTCCTAGCCCATTTTTTATTGGGTTATGATTGGGGGTCTTAAGTGACCCGCCTAGAACCCATATAGTCAGACACACGCTTAGGATATGAGGAATACTTAAATGTCTTCTACAACATATTAACATGAGGGTAATAATATGTGTCCACTCACATCCACCCTCAATAGGACCCTCAATAGGATAGATGTGGGGTAGACACAAGATATAGTACATATGTAGTAGTATTCATTCTTAATATAAATGTAAAATTAAAAACCTCAGTTTTTTTATGGAGTCAAAACATGGAGCTCGAGAACTATCAGACAATAGTTACATCGAGTCTGATCTGACTCTATAGAAAATCACCGAGAAAACCTTCCTATAACCTGTAATAAGAAGAGAAAATAAGTTAGAGCGAAGTAAATAATAAATCATAAGATAATAAGTTTGAGACCTTTTCTTTTTGAACTAAACAAAGATTGTAACGAAGGAGAAACAAATCCTTAATTAAGAGTGTGATTTTCACACTTGAATATTATTAGACTGTATGAGTCTTGTTTGTTTTTATTTTATTGGTTGATATCAAATAACATATGATAAAATTATCGAAAAAAAATATGATAGATATTGACAAATCAGCAATAGAGAGAGATTTTAAATAAATCATGTAACATGTTATATGGTAGGTTGTGAAAAGCGCAAGGAATGGAGAAATGTGAGATCACATTTGAACCTAGGCACGTTTAGCACACTAATATATGATAAAAACACAATAAAACACAAGATGTGGCGAAACCTAAAACTCATTTTTCGCATAAAAATAACACTTAGACGAGTTTTTTAGAATACTTCTAAAAAATCAAGAGCACAAAATGCTTTCACACCTTGTAAGTGGTACAAGGTATTAAAAAGTATTATTGTTTAAAAATAGAAATAGATTTATACAAATGTGATTGGTTTGACTAAAATTTACCCTTGATTCATTTAAGATGTAAAACAAGTGAATTCAGTGGCGAAGATAATTGGGGGCCTTTTGGGGCACTGGCCCCCCATTGCAGATATATATATTTTTAAATTTCAGTTACTTTTAATTTTTTTGTCTTTAATTGGTTTTGTAATGATAATTTGAAACAAAATATGGGTTTAAATAGATAAATTAAAATTTAGTGTCGTGTTGAAATTCAAGCTATGAAAATATTACAAAGTTATCAATGCTATTATCAAAATTTATTGTTTAATGTTATTGTATGAAGTTATATGCATACATAAAGATAAATATATCCAGCGAAACTAATAATAGTACATTGTATGTAAGAAATTAGCATTAGTCTTTTACTTTTATAATATTTTGTTTTAAGAAGGAAAAAAACAAAATAAACAAAATAAACAAAATAAAATAAGTCGCACTCTACTAGTTAAAGATTTACTACTGGCACCCACTAAATTTTACTTCTGGCTCTGCCACTAGTGAATTGTATCAAAAAGCACCATAAGTAAAGTATGTCAAAACCGTCATTGGATATTTGATTCATGCGCTTCTTCTTCATTTTTTTTTCAAAAATCAAATAAGCCTCATATTTTATAATCCCGATTTAGAACCATATGTAAAAGAAATTTGAAACCAAAAGCCAGGATCTTTGTATTTTAGTAATATCCTTGTTCGTTGTTACACCATTGGTCAAGGGTTCAATTCCTCTCATCTACAATTCCCTCATAATGTCAAAAAAGAAATTCAAAACCAAACAATCCATTTCAATTGGGGCCCACAAAAATTTGCGAAAAAGGTTTCCTTATGTTCAAAATGCCTACTCGCCATTGGATGTTAGATGTATGTTAGCGGGTGTTCAAAATGTGTTTTGTTTAAAAAAAGAAAAAAAAAAACAGAGAAATGCGTGGGTGAGATTTATACAATATAAGTGAGTCCTGTTAAATAGGTGAACGTGAACATGACCTTAAACCACGAATTACTTCTTGATGGGAATGCGCGAGGGCAGCAAACTTGTATGCACCTTGGGATGCACAAAAATAACATAAAATTAATAACGACAGTGTTGGATTTAGATAACACGGTTGGTTTCCCACATTCCAATGAAACGGGTATAAAGAAGGGTTGGACATTCTTACAAATTTATTTTCATTCGAACCGTAGGCGTAAAAAGTAGAAATTTATTAGTCAGTTTATGAACTTGTGAATTTTTATTTTTTATTTTTTATACATTTGGGTATATAGGAGAGGGGAGAATAGGGGAGGGACAAGTGTAGTTCAAACTCAGGACCTCTTAGAATATGAAAAAATTAACCAGTGTAACACTTGTTCGAACTACAACTTACTTATGTTTTTATTTTCTATAATAATAACTAAGTGGTCTTTGTAATGAAAACCATGCAATTTCCATAAAAAAACTGTACACATAGAGTTATTTTCAAAATTAAAATTAAAATGTAAAAAAAATAGAACTTAATTCAATAATTTAAAAGTATGGACATTAATCATTTAGTTTTAATTTAAAAACGAAAATAGAAGATCAAAATTGAATAAACTAGTTATTGCACAAGATGATAATACTAGATAATATAAGTAATTCAAGAGGATTAAATTGTATAAAAAAGATTTAAGCTATGGTTTATATGTATGTAAAGAAAAACAATATAGATGCTACCTGTAATACGCTATCTTTCATTAATGAAAAAAATAGTCTACGCAAAAAAAAAAAAAAATCTGAGGAAAACGTTGAAGAGAATTTTTACAGTTTTTACCAGGATGCAATTGTATAATGCAAGGAAAATATGTTATATCCAATAAACAAAGCTTGAATAAATAATGAAGGATAATAATTAATACATGTATTAGAACATTTATAGAAGAATTTGTTGTTCTGAGCATTTGCGAATGCTAGTAAAAAAAGAAAAATCCAAATGTATGAGATAAAGATGAATACGATTCACCGGCTCACAATAAACTTTTTTCCAGTAATGATCCATTCACATTTTGAACTTTTTAGAAGCTTACGGCCTATAAGTTAAGGCCCTATTATACATAACTCTTCTCCACCTATTATACATGGCTCTTTTCTAAGTAGCTTAACATAGGCATACATCCTCAATTCTTTTCACTAAACGACTAATATGAGATTCACTTTCTATGCTCAAAGGCGCATTTTCAATGATTCTTAAAAAAGAAATAAAATTTCAACATTATTTTAGATAAAAATTAATTTTGTTTTCAATTATTTAATTGAAACTGGTCTAATTACCTTAAACTGTTAGCTTTTTCGATACGATGACAGGTCTGATTTTTTGAATAATGGCGAATATTTGAACCATTCCGAAAGTAATCTGACAGTATGAGATACATTAAAACTAAAAATTAAGAAAATCGGTCGAAAATAAAACTGCTGAAGATAATAAGTGGAAAGTTTAAATGTAGAGTAAGAGAGATTTAAGGAAATTCTTAGATAGAATGTGTTTTATTAGAAGAAGGAATGAAAATCTAGATAAAGAAATAGAAATATTTCTAGATAAAATGAAATTTGATTTGGTGATTAGGATTAAAAATTAAAAAATATAGTGATAATAATAAGCTAAATCAAAGATATCTATAAATAATTAAAAAAGAAAAATGAAAGATAAAAAAGGGAATCTATAAATTGACAATAAATTAAAAAGGTAAATAGAATTAAATAATAATATAATAATAATAACAACTATAATAATGATAATAATAATTATTATTATATAGATAATGAGGAACTAAATTCAATAAATTAAGTACTTTCAAAAAAAATTCAAGTAAATTAAGAAGCTATTATAAATATAATTTAAACCCGATTAAATGAAGTATGATAGATTTCCTTATTAAGAGTGTACTTGGTAACTTGAGACCTTCAATCTGATATGTATATTGTATATTATTTAATTTAGCGATGATAAATATAAAGCTACTTTTTTTTCTCTTTTCCATTGTGTTTATTAATTAGAAAACCAAAGGAATTTTTTTAATTTAATTTTTTTTTTTTTTTTGCAAACAAGGAATTTTTTTAATTAATTAATAGGTTAAGTAAAGAATTAACGAAAATATGTGATGGTAAAATGAAAATAAAAATTTTTTACTTTATTCCCAAAATGAAATGATGATGATGATGTTAACTCTTTATATATAGGGATTAAAGTTGTATCTCTACTTCGTTAAAGCAATGTTACATTAAATGACTAGAATTTAGCAACAATTCTCACATAGAGTAAACAACATTAGGCAACCAATATATGGATTGTTACGTTGTTTTGCGAGATCTTTTTGCAATGAATTTGATATCTTGCGGTGATGGAGCTGTGTTTCCCTGCTCCGGTAACCGTGTACTATCAAACATTTTTTAGATCAAATTCCAAAAGAGACCTCGGTCAAATTTAACAAAGAGCTTGATTGAATCTCTTTATTTGTAAAAATTTGGTGAATTTATAAAGAGGAGAGGGGTAGAATGTGTATTAAAAATGTAAAAAAGTTTAAAATATATGGTTGTAATTGAACAGTTGTCAAATTAAATTTCAAATCAGTGATAAATAAAATTATAAATTAGAAGAATAAAAGGAGAATAAAGAAGTTCAAACAAGCTCAAAGCGAATTGATTGTTGGGGTTGGCCAATGACAAAAATGGAAACCACAGTTAATGGGATCAACTAATGCCCACGTGGGGTGAGCCTCTGGGGCCAAGACCCCCCCCCCCCCTAAAACTCAAATTTTTTGCAAAAGAGCTCTCAGCAGAAAAGTATAATAATTTAGATGAGACGAATGGTAGAATAAAAATTTAATAAGTGTTTGAAATGTATTGTTATAAGTAAGTGGTTGTCAAGTTGGTGGTATATATTATAATTTGAAAACCGTAATGAGAGTCGAACAATCACGGTGACTTTTGCTCTATCTACAAACTTCATATGAAATTGGGGGATACACTCTTATTTTTAAGCACGGTCAACATCATGACTTACAATAAATAAATATACGTGTGCTCTTCCGATCTAAGTTAAATTAATGCCTTATATGTATAACTTTGAATCTACTTATTATCAATTAATACATATCACTACTACAGAATCAGAGAAAAAAATAAGGAATACGCGTCGGTCTCTTAGACAAATGACGCTTAAACTATACGCGGTTGCAATTTTGAAAATAATGTTAAACTATAGGTGTTGGTTCTTAGTAAAGAACCGACGCCTATACTATGCGTACACAATGGGTGTCAGTTGCCAACATACAACCGATTACAATTTTAACGAAAAGGCGTTGGTCTCTTGGAGAGACCGACGCCTATTCTTCTGTAATAAACCACCACTTCGCAAAATATTTCACATTCACAGCAACGCCCGGATTCATCCTTCTGCCTCAAATTTGACTCTCGACTGCTCTAAATTCGACTCTCGACTGCTCTAAATTCGACTCTCGACTACTCTCAACCACATTTTACTTCTTAAAACATATTTGAAGACTACAGGTAGCATGGATTTCGGCCTTAGAATGCATTTCAACCCTCTAATTCCCTAGATCTCTAACATCCGGCGAGCGGCGGCGGTGAAGGACTAGCGCGGTGGTTGGCAAAGGCTTTGAGGCTCGATTTTTTGATAATTTCATGGCATTACCATCTTCTTGAGTATTTTGATCTTTATTTCCTAGCATACAAACTTATTTGTTCGCACGTTCAGGCAGGCGGCAGTGGCGGCGGGCGTTCTCCACATCTTGAGAGTATAATGTAATTTTTATCGATTTCTTGATTTTACTGTGGGAGAGAGATTTAATTTTATATTTAGAAATTACGTATGATGTTTAGGGTTTTTGTTAAATTTGGTAAAGATGTGTGCTGTGGTTTTATTAGGATGAATATGAAATTTGTTGGGCTTGTTTGTTATATACATATATATATATATACATTGTTATGAGTATATATGATTTAGATAGATATTTATGAAATTTGAGATTGGAGGAATGGAATTTGTTCATTCAATAAGTTGAAGAAATGTTAATTACATTCTACATGTTTGATTAAATGTCTCACAAATATTTTATTGAAAGTTTTTCACACTATTGTAGTATTTTACATATAAGTAGTTAAGTAAAAAATTCTAAAAATTATTTGATTAAATTTGTGATGTTAATAGAAGAGTATAAAAAGATTGTGACATGGCCAAGCACTTTAGGGAAGGCAAATATTAATGTAATAGTTCTTTGATTAAATTTCAATATTGCAAATGGGCAGAGAAGTATTGATGCACAAGTAAAATAAATAAAATCAAATAATGTAAAGATTTTTTGATTAAATTTGTGATCTAAATGAATATATGTAATTAACAAGTATTGATGATGGGTTAAATTTTTATAATGAAATACTGGAAATCAATTTGATTAAGTTTGCGATGAGGATGAATATGTAATTAACAAGTATTGTTGGTCAATTTTATTAAGAGAATCAAATAACGTAATAATCTTTTGAAAAGTAAGAAAAATTTACCCGTTAAAAATGAGTTACTCTGTTTTGGCCCTCTAATTAATAGGTCATGAGATATATATCGATCGGAGTTGGATGCATAGGAGACGTGCCACACTAGAATATTTGAATGGGGTTGAAGAGTTTGTAAAATTTGCTGAAGATAATAAAAAAAGAAACAGGAAGAATTGATATATTGTCCTTGTCGCGATTGTAAGAATCTTAAAAAGTATCGTAGAGATCGGAGTGAAGCACCATTTGATTAAGCGTGGTTTTAACGAAGATTATACGTGGTAGTTTTGGTATGGTGAGGATTTACTTCCTCAGACGAGCACTGGTGACAATGAATGTGCTCAAGAAGAGGACACTGTAAATAAAAGTGATGAGATTAATATGGCCATAAATGATAATGATGATGTCGAGAATTCCCAGATAGATGAAATGATATGTGATTCCGATCTATTTCATTGAGACTCCTCACATTTTGACGGCTTATTCATCGATTCCGAAAAGCCTTTCTTTTCAAGATGTAAAAAGTTCACAAAGTTGTCTACTGTGTTCATATTATATAACTTGAAAGGAAAAAATGGGTGAAGTGATAAGAGTTTCACAGAGATCGGAACTTCTAAATGACATACTTCTTGAAGATAATGAGCTTCGTAACTCAACCTATGGGGCAAAAACATTGTTGTGCCCATTGGGCATGGAGATTGAGAAGATACATGCATGTCCAAATGATTGTATTTTGTACCGACATGAGTACAAGAACTTGTATGAGTGTCCAAAGTGTGGAGCGTCACGGTTTAAGAGAAAGGACAACCATGATAAACGTTGGGATAAGAAATACCCTCCGGCAAAGGTATTATGGTACTTGCTCGTAATACCTAGATTCAAATGCTTATTTGTGAATGCAAACGATGCGAAGAAAATACGATGGCATGCTAATAGGCGGAAAAAAGACAGAAAACTCAGACACCTGGCTGATTCTCAGCACTGGAGGAATATAAACAAGATGTTTCCTGAATTCGGTAGTGAAGATAGGAATCTTAGGCTTGGATTATGTACAGATGGAATGAACCGGTACGGTAATGCGAGTAGTCGACATAGCGTTTGGCCTTTTCCTTTAGTATGTTACAATCTTCCTCCTTGATTGTGTATGAATTAGAAGTACATAATGTTGTCGTTGTTGATTTCGGGGCCTAAACATCCGGGAAACGATATAGATGTATTCCTCGTGTCACTTATTGATGATTTAAAGTTGTTGTGGAATGACAGTGTGTTGGTATTTGATGCACATAGCCGGATGCATTTCACATTACGTACAATGATTTTTTGCACCATAAATGACTTTCCAACATTTGGCTTGTCATGTTATACTACAAAATGAGCCAAAGCACGACGCTCTTCCGATCTGAAGATGCGACGATTGATCTTTGGGCGAATAACCGCAAGAAAAATGTGTTCATGAGTCATTGGATCGTTGTTCCATCTAAACATCTATATCGAAAGAAGAAAAGACTTTCAATGGGAGAACCGAGACTCGAGTCGTCCACTTGCCGTTAACAGGGAAAGATGTTTATGAGAGGGTTAAAAATGTTAATGTTGTGTATGGTAAAACTTCTAAACTTCCACAGAAGAGTATATGAAAGAAGCGATCTATATTTTGGGATCTACCATACTGGCAACACTTTCAAGTTAGACACTGTCTCGATGTAATGCATGTGAAGAAAAATGTGTGCGATAGTCTCATCGGAAGTCTCATCGGAACATTATTAAATATTCCTACAAAGATGAAATATAGTATCAAAGTTAGAAAAGATATGGTAGAAATGGGGATACAAGAGCAGTTAGCACCATGGGAGTCTGAAAAGTGTCCATTTTTGCCCCTGCATGCTATACCTTGTCTAAACAAGAGAAAACAAGCTTTTGTGAGTGTTTGAATGTTGTTAAGGTTCCATCTGGCTATTCGTCAAACATCAAGAGACTTGTAAGTATGAAAGACTTGAAATTGGTTGGAATGAAATCTCATGATTGTTATGTCTTAATGCAACAGTTCTTACCGATTGCAATACGAGGTATACTGCCAAAACATGTTAGACATGTCATAACTAAGTTATGCTTCACACAATTTGTTGCAAGGTCGTTGATCCCAAGACGTTGGATGCTTTGTAGGCCGATGTTGTTATCACTCTATGCCTGTTAGAAATGTATTTTCTGCCATCATTTTTTGACGTTACGGTGCATTTAATTGTTCACTTAGTTAGGAAAATTAAGATTTGCGTTCTGGTGTTCTTGAGGTATATGTATCCATTTGAGAGATACATGGGTATTTTGAATGGATACATGAGAAGTCGATTCAACCAGAAAGGAGTATAATTGAAGGTTATACTGCTGAGGAGGCTATTGAATTTTGTACATATTACCTAGATGGCGTTGAAGCCGTTGATATTCCTAAATCGCGACACGAAGAGAGACTTAGAGGTAAAGGTACAATTGGATTAAAATCAATCGTGCCCAGGGCCAAAATGCGAGATAAAGCACACCTCATTGTCTTGCAGCAAGTTAATGTAATTCACCATATTTGGATGAGCACACTTTGATGTTAAGGCGTCAAACTCCTTCGAAATGTGAGATGTGGCTAAACAATGAATATAATCGTACGTTTATAACATGGTTCAGAGATAGAGTGCTCTAATAGTTGTCCTACACACTGACGGTGATTCAGAAACAATAAGATGGTTGGTGTACGGCCATGAGGTGGATGTTTCTTCTTACGAAGGCTATAGCTGTGACATCCCAAAGTTTATAGACCAAAAGTCAAATATAAAATAGTCAAGTCAATGCCAAAATTAGATTATTTGGGTCAAAGTTCAAGTCATTAAAGGGTTTTAGTGAAAGAATTGAAAGTTGAAGAACTAATGGATAAATAAAATTGGACAAGGACCAACTTACATTACTTATAAAGTTGAGGGACTTTTAGTGCAAATTACTCATATTTCTAGACATTTCTCTTGAAATTTTGGGACAAAAATATACATACACGAAGGGAGTTTTGCTTTGGCCCGAGAAGAAGAAAAAATGGAAGAAAAAGAAAAGAAAAAGGAAAAAGAAATGGGGGAAGTGCATCTTGATGGCATGGTTAAGATTATTAGTATACATTGGGAATTCTAAATAAAACATACTTGGTTTAGTAAAATTTTTCATGCATGAAGTATTATTACTGGTGATGATGGGAATTATTAGATTGTATTGGTATTGGGAGTTGATACAAGTTGGTTTTGCTAGTAGATTATAGGAAATATTACCAAATTTTTGTAAAATAGTAGCATGTTCACGAGCCTTAACGGTATATTCTAACTTATTATTGTAATTTATCATCGGCGCACATCACACCTCAAGTAAGTCAAAGGTACTAGGGGTGGGGCGTGTCAGTTTTGTATCAGAGCAAGTGTAAGGTTTTAAATAGGCATTGCCTAAATAGGAAAAATGAATGGGCATTGCCCAAATAGGAAAAACCTAACGATCCTTTTTTGAAGGGTTGAGCTAACTCTCAATTCAGTACGTGTGCTCTTCCGATCTGACCTTATGAAATAATATCATGTTGATTGCGGAATTGAGTGAAGTTAAGCATACATGCAATTAATGAATGATTTAATATTTAATAGCAAATGTGAGAATTTGGTAAATGCTAAGAGTTTGCGTTTAAAAATGAAGAGTTAATGTTGATGTACGGAGGGAATTTAAGATTTTGAATATGTGGTATCATTATAATTCCTAAGATGTAGTGAAGACTAGAATAATCATATGAAAAGAACAACTATATATTTAATTGGAAAGTGAAGGAATCTAAGGAAATATAACGAAAAAGAGAATTTATAATACCAAGGAAGTTCCATATTTAGTTTAAGTAAATAATTAAGTTATATGTGTGAATTGAGAAATGGAAAAGAATTAAATGCTAAGTAGAATTTTTATATAATGTCGCAGGAAATGATAAATATCGAAAGGAAATGAAACACGAAAGGATGCAACGTAGCCGGTGAGTGGATTCGTCTCTTCTTTCTTTTTAAATGAAAATCAATTATGCTTTGTTTTCATATGAATTTGCAATGATTTATAATGATCAAGTATTTCTATGACATTTCACAAATTCTTTAGAGAAGTTCATATGGATTTTATATGAAATGATGCTCCATGACTTTCAGAGAAATGTTCTATTTGAAGTATGATTCACGATGTAGTGTGTTTATAATGATTATGTATTTCTATCAAATTCCAAAAAATTGATATTTTCTTTAGAAAAGTCATATGAATGTTTTTGCGAAATTATACTTTACGATTTTTAAAGAAATGTTTGAATTGAAAACATGATTTATGATATACGAAAACCCCCCAAGTATGTATCCAATGTTACGAATATATAGCTTACAGACGAAGGGGCCTCTGGCGTAAGCTAACAAAATGATATGCCGCCTACTGGCAAAGGGGCCTCTGGCTCAAGCTGACCAAATGAACGCTGCCCAGGCGAAGGGGCCTATGTGCTAGCTATGGTTCAAGCTGGTTGTTGTGTCGTCTAGGGCGAATGAGTCATAAGGTACCTATGGCCCAAGCTGATGTCTACGCGTGTATGACTTGATATTATGATCATGAGATGTTGGATACTCTTTGGGGAAAATTCTATGATAATCTTGAATAGAAATGATTTTTATGATCTTTTCTAGTGGATTTCACTATGATTATTAAATGAATGATGTTCACGATATTTTCTAGTGGATTTATGATGATTATTAAATGAAATGATGTTCATGATATTTTCTAGCATAGAATGATTTTATCAATGTTGATATTATGTTGGTGTTATGTTTCAAATTATAAAAACCAAGAAGAGGTTTGTACATTTTATGAGATTTTGCAAAAGAATGCATTTTCGACCCTTCAAGCTTGTTTATTTATAAAACTCCACTCATTCGGCTTGCTAGCTCACATGTTTCCCAAATGATTTTCTTAATAGGTAGCAATTAGAGTTTGGGCAACGTGTTATGGCCTAGCCTGCTATTTTAAGAATTTAAACCCCCACCTAATGTGTTATTAAAATGAAAAGGTTATGGGATTTGTTATTACTAAAAATTTTAGACTCGGCATGGTTAAGATTATTAGCATACATTGGGAATTTTAAGTAAACATACTTGGTTTAGTAAAATTTTTCATGCATGAAGTATTGTTACTGGTGATTATGGGAATTATTAGATTGTGAGGTGTTAAATATGTTGGTGTTGGGAGTTGATACGGATTGGTTTTGCTAGTAGATTAGGGGAGATATTACCAAAATTTTTCTAAAATAACAGCATGTTCACGGGCCTTAACGGTAGATTCTAACTTATAGTTGAAATTTATCATCGACGCACGTCACACCTCAAGTAAGTCAAATGTACTAGGGGTGGGGCGTGTCAATGGCATTAATAGGTACACATTTTACACTAAACGCCAAGATGATAAGAGCACGATGCAGAACAGTTGAGTGACATTAGTAGCATTTTCATCAGAATATTCTAGTCTCAATCTTGGGAGGCCGTCCATACCGCAATGTCGTATTATAGTGTCATTGAAGAAATTTGGGAACTTGACTACTAGGTTCTGAATGTGCCTCTTTTTCTCTGTAAGTGGGTTAAAAACAGATCGGAAGAGCGTCGTGTTAACGAATTAGGTTTTACTCTGGTAAACTTTGGTCGGCTAGGCTATCTTGATGACCCTTTCATACTTGCATAACAAGTAGAGCAAGTCTTCTACATTGTTGATCCTGTTGAGCCTAAGTGGTCAGTCGTCCTTCAAGGCAAGAGACGTATAGTTGGTATTGATGATGTGGTCGACGAAGAAGAGTATGATCAATTTGACGAAACCCATCCCTTATCTGTTCGTATACAACATATGGTTACAGGGGATGATAACATAGACGCAAATTACATGCGTTCGGATCATGAGGAAGGCCTACGGTTGACCATCGCTCATAATAACATCGTTGTGTAAGATCATTTGTATTTTGCGTTATACATGCCTTGCTAATTCTCTTGTTTGTGTTAATATCTAGTTGTTTTACATGTAGCTTTGTTTATTAT
>CAVNYN010250369.1:0-16374 GCA_963692815.1 Nyctanthes arbor-tristis
GATTTTGGAGGGATAGGGCAGTTTGTGCCTAGAACACCATCTTGCCAGGAAGAACGGCGCATCTGGATTCCAGGCCTAATAGAACAATCAAGAAAAAGTAGAGAGAAAAGTATCAGAGAACTCTGCAATATTTTAGAGAATAATAATCTATAGTGCATTCAGAGTATACCAAGTGACCAGGAGGTCTTCATCCAATTTGTTCTTGACATTTACCACGACATTATAGTTAGTAGTGACATTAAGAATAGGGCCCGGAAACTTCCCATTAACTGCTATAACCTACAAATTGCAATAGTAAATTGTAAAACATAAATTCATAAGCTGACTGAAATAGTAATCATACACAAAACACGAGGAATAAGTGTCACAAAAAACCATAATGAAACCATATTTCCTTCAACTTGTACGCAAATTACAGCCCCCACCCATTAATTGCTACTATAAAAATCCAAAATCTACTAGCAAGTAGAGAGCATTTCATCAAAGCAATTAGCAACATTAAACATAAATAACCCCAGAAAGAAAAAGGGGGTGGCGGAGAGGGAAATGAAGTTAAAATTCAATAATTAACTGCATAAATTCAAAAATCCAATTTGCCCAAAAAAAAAAAAAAAGAAATCAATTGCTATTAAATGTGGCCATCATCGACTTCTCAAGGATTATTATTAAATCATAGAAAGTACATATACTCAAGAAATTGAAATTACCTAATGCGCAAACTGAGTCCAGATTTCTTCTTGGCATATCAGAACAGTCAAACAAATAGTGCAGAAGAAATGGACCCAAAATTTAAACGAATGGAAATTAAACTACAAACATAGCAAAGTTCATATCAGCACTCAAAATCAAGCAGCAAATAAAATGAGAGAGCAAGAGCTGACCTGTTGAGGGACACCGAGTGGAGAAACAGTGATGTAAGAGAACTCCAACTCGAAATTAGCGAATGGGTCAGCACCAAAAGAGAAACCAAGTAATATAGCAATGCAAATCCAAAAAAGCAAAGCAAAGGAACCCGCAAACAAACCCATTATTGGCCTCAAATTTTACAGAAGAAAACACTGCTGAACAACTACAATAGCACCCGATTTCATATATGTTTCTTACATTACCATAAATATAACCCTCCCAAATGCAGTAAACAAACACACGAGACAAAGCAGAATGCAGAGTATTCTTCTCGGGCTCTTTTACTCTGAAACCCAGAACACACAGAGAGAATTGGAACAAACAATCTGTAGAAAATAAAAAAAAAAACGCTGCTGTTTTTTTATTTTATTTAATTTTAGGTAACTGTGGCGCGACGCTGCACTCTGCTCTGCTTTTTAACCTGTTACTGGTTAAGCCGGTTAGAAAAAATTTGAGTTAAAATTTCATATATACAAAATATCTTTTTATTTTTATCCAAATTTATATTTGGGTAATTTCCAGCGAAGATACTCAAAATCTGATGCATATATATTTATTAATCATTAATACTGTAGTCCGGTTTGGCGGCATTTAAACATAATCTCATTACAATTGAAATTAAAATTATGGAAAAGTGACACGTGAAGTTTAAAAAAGAAAAAGAAAAAAAAGTGAAACGTGTAGATAAGGACAAACTAGCAACGTGAAGGCAAAACATATTGATACCACCATTGTTTATAGATTAATGTTATTTAGCATTATTGGTACTTGATACTATATCAAGATGACATTAAATGATAAGTTGAATTAATTAAGTCTTTCATTTATTCATTAACTTTACTTATCATTTAATGTCACATTAGATGCCACCTAAACTGGTGTCAAGCACCACTAGTGTTACATATTATTATTCTTGTTTATAAATGCAGCGCGTTTTAATTATATCAATAGTCCCTGAATATTATTTACTTTTACATTTATATCCTCAATAATTTTGTTATATTCTTGTTTTACAGCCTTCTACATATTAGTACTTCTTATTTAAACAATAATTTTTGTCCAATTTTTTCTGTCATCATACTTACAAATTATCAATAAAAATAAATAATTTTACTTAAATATTTCTTATAATTTACTAATTTAACATATTTGAGTCGCTTTATTAACTAAATTTTGCGCATAATGTTTTATCAGATACCAAAGAGTAATGCTACACGTTTATATGGGTGTACAAATAGGTTTACAGATAGGACGTACAATTATAATTCTATCCATGTATTTTCTTTTTCTTACACGACGCTCTTCCGATCTGTGAAATTATAATTTCACACTGTCACGCCCCCGCTATCTTATCACATGTTATTGAGTTACTTAAATAGGTTAATACGTTCGAACGTGGAAGCTTTCATAGGAATAGTGGGGGCGGGAAGTATAAAACGAATAAATTGTTCTAATCTTTAGATTGTTTAACATCCTACAACGCTATTTTATTGATTATTTAGTCGAGATAAGCGAGTGGAAAGCTTTTACATTGAAAGGTAAGCTTCTGATCAATGCAAAAGTTACACATCCATCTTGTCTTATAGATATATCATGTGTTGGATCATCTACAAAATGCAAAAGGTAAGCTTTCTATAATTTATCTTTCGTTTAAGAAACTCATTTTCATTCACGAGTTCAAGAAATCATGGAATTGCATAAAGCTTTGTGGATACAAAAGAGGGCTCTATCACTAGTTAAACTACTACCCGTAACTCATAAGATCAATCATGACCATGTATATTCTAGTTAGTCCACATTTAAATCCCAGCTGACCCCCTACCAGAATTTCCATATAGACCATAAAGAAACCACAAAGACAAGCCATCATGCTATTCATTACTCATCTCGGTATCATTAGGCGGCTCATAGTACTAGGAAATACCACATAGCATATCACATAGCAAAACAAAATAGGTAAAGCATTAACTATTGATCCAAATGCAATAATTCAATTTATTTACATAATGACAATGCTTCAAAACCCATGTTCATCTTATAAAAACTTCAATCAAAATTCATGTTTATCTTATTAAAACTTCATAAATGAAAAAAAAATCACAGTATTAATTACTCACCTCTTTGTGTTCCTCAAAGATTCTTTGAATAATTTTAAGTGAAAAAGTGTCTCTAATACCTTGATATTCCTTAATCAAAGTTGTTCTTCAAGCTGGAATCTTCCTATATATGGAAATAAGTCTTTTTTCAAGTGTAAAACTAAGTGTTTGGTGGGTTTTTAGTGTAGTTTCCTTCCCCACAATATTTTCCGATGAATTTAGTTATTTTGGGATAGAGAGGGGATAGGTGAAGTGTTTGGAGAAACTTGGTGAATTTCCCTATCCGTTGGCCTTTTTAAAGTTGTTATAATTTAAATGTTTTTAATTAGTCTTTGAGTTCCACCAATTATAATAAGACAGGTGGCACGTTTGGCACCATGTGTTTGAAGAGGTGTCGTGGCTAAACATTGTTCATTCATTTATTACACAAAAAATACTTATACTTTGTGTTGTCTTATAAATAAGTCATTGTACTTTGATTCATGTTACTTAGAGTCCTTTCACTATTTAAAATAAGTCTAAATCTTAAAATTTTAGCTTAACCTAATGACTAATTTGTTCATAAAACATATTCGAAACTTATTGATCCAAATGTTACACACACCATTTCTGTAAACGCATTTGTACATTCATTTGTACAAGTAGAATAATCCAATACCAAATATGCTAGTTAATGAAGAGAATAAAAATGTGACGGAAAAAGTTGGGAATATAGATACAATAATTAGTAAAAGTTAAGGTTATGCAATGCAATTAAAATGTAGTGCGGTTATAAAAAAGTTTAGTGTCAATATAACAACCATAATGTGAAACTTGTTTTGAAATTTCATCATGAGAAATGATATTTGTACATACAAAGTGTATAAAATTTTTACACACTGCTCATGTATTTACTTAAATGTCACTGCTCTCATTTTTCTTAAAATGACAACTTTTAGGTTGTGTACATAAATTTTGTACATCTTATATGTACAAATAGCACTCATATTTTATTATTATTATGCATGTGTCATTTTTTTATTTACAATGTCAATTTTTTGTACTTTCACATAACGTGAATTTGAAATTTAATTTCAATCATAATAATATGAATAATTCTATTTGAACAAAATTGTATATGAAAAGTTTGACAAAATAGACATGTGGTTACAACTGATTTAAAAGTGATCTGATTTTTGAAAAATAAGATTATGTAATGTGTACCTTTTGTTATTATATTTTTTGTTCAAATAGCACAACTCTAGCAATATTCCATTTAAATAGTTGTAAAAGTGACCATAATATTTAATTATCAAATATATGCATTTGAATGAAAATGAATGCATAGGTTGGAGGTCTATTGGTCCAGATTTAAAGGTATGGGATGATAGTGCAAATGAATGTAAAAGTTGAGGATATCTGCTACAATTTACCCATTTATATTTGTGTGGTATTTTGTTAACACTTTATATTAGAGTATGCCTTTTTTTTTTCCTTTTCTTTTTTTTCAAGAGACAATTTCATAAATTACAATAGAGGCACTTCTGTTTTTACCATTCATACTTAAGTCTGCTTTTTCCTTTCTTTTTTTTTTTAAATAGTTCGTGTTAATAATTGAAAGAAAACTATGTATAATATATATATATGCGTGCCCCTTGTGTACGGAATGAGCCATCTACTTTTGTAGGTGCTCAACTCTTGTGCGACAATATCGGCGATGATATAATAATATAGTTTTGCTTTCTTTAAAAAAAATGGTGCTTAACACGTTATAGAGTATTATTATTATTATTCTTTTCATGTCACATATGTTGTAACATAAGCTGGTACATAATAATAACACTAAACATACCATTATTCTTTTTAATTTAGTTCATTTCAATCCTACAAGAATATCTTTAAATTTCAAATTTAATTCAGTTTGATCTCAAATAATAGTTTCAATCACTCCTCTTGAGTCTTGAGTCTTGAATCTTGAATTCTTGATTCTTTTTTGAGTCTTGAATATAAGATCATTGTAATGTAATCCTGAAAAGGGAAAATGTAAATAGTTAAGGAAAGGAATGGGGATATACCCTCATCATATAACTTATTATTACAAGCAACACACAAATACTGACTTATTTATAAAAATTTTTACACTGATTTTGATCGTCCACTTTTCTTTTGAATTACCATGGTTTAGTTTTATATATTACAATTGAAAGAGAAATTCATAAATGAGATTTTTAAAGTTGTAGTATTCCATGTTTTGTTGGTATTTCCAATTTTTTTTTTTTAACAAATGATATATGAATATTCCAATTATTATTGGTTTAATATATAAATATATATACACAGACACATATATATTTTTTTAAAAGGTATAGCCATTGGAGAAAAACTCTAGTACTTCAACAAACTACTAAACTCAATACTTCTTGTCAATTAAGTATTCACATGTAGATTCAACGGTTCCAGTTTATTATTTAATTTGGACCCCAAAACCTACATATGTCTTCTTAATTGGCTAGTTAGAATGGCATCGCATAATGGCAATAATAATGGAAATAAAAATTCTATTTCAGATAAGTTAAGAACATATATATATACGCACACATAAAAAAATATGCCAACTCATTTCTATACAACCATACTGGCAGAATTTATTATTTTTTTTGTATAATTCAGTTAATGATAGTTTAATTTAATTGTAAAAAAAAAAAAGTTTTTTTATACAAAGTTGTTATCTCTGCAATTGACGTATCATTAATCATTATTTAATTGAGGGCAACAACCTTTGCAAATTACTTTATTCGTCCCAATATATAGTCTTGGAAAAAAATTTGATTTTTAGGAGTAGTTATTTAAATCGTTTATGATAAAATCAAGAATCGATATGTGAATTTTACTTATATATAATTAATTAAATAAAGATAAACTAAGCGCACATATTGTAAAATATAACTTTTCAATACCACTCTTAATTTTTATAAAAAAATAAAGTGAATCATGTACTTAGGAGGATAGAGAAAATAGTAAAATATCCTTGGATCCTTTGCTGAACTGGGCATACCGGGGGCTGCCGGTCATATTGACAGTGAACAATAATACGAGGGGGTATTTCGGGTTGCAACGGTCAGATTTTCTGTAATGGTTTCACATGCAAATTATGGGTCCCATCTTCAGTCGACACGTGGGGCTAGATCCCACTGCCTTCCCTCCACGTTTGCAGTTTTGCAGCATTCACTTTTTCATTCTTCTCCCTATTGAAATTGAAATTGAAATTGAAATTTGAAATTTTAATAATTATAAGAATACATTTTTATCATACATGAATGAGTGATATGCTTAGTTGATTATAATGTATTAGTTATTTGTAGGCTAAGAAATTTATTACTTATATATGCGCAATCAATATAAAGTGATCAACTATAATATGTTACTTATTTATGTCAAATAAAAATATCTCTATAAAATTACTCATTTTTTGAGAAAGAGGGAGACCCAGAGAATAGTTTTCTGACTTTTTTTTTTTAAGAGTCTTCCAATCCTTTGCATAGCCAGGCATATATGTGCCTTCGTCCCAGCGGCGGAGTCGGAATTTTTATATTGCGGGGATGAAAAATAATACTAATGTCATTTAAATTTATTTATTTTTAATACAAAAGTCTTGTGTGAACTTAGGGCCAAGTTTATTTTTTAACATTTTTATATGCTAATATTTACACAACAAAATGATCATAGGTATATTATTATATAGAAAAAAATATGTAATCTAGGTTCGAGAGTGGAAATGATTTGGCATTTGAATTTGTCTTCATGTATTCTCATATATTCAAACTCATCGATAAGAAAATACAGAAAATGTAATGTAAATATATAATAATATATACTATTTCAAATATGTTTTCTCTTATATATTTTTATAAAATCAAAGCAATATATATATTAATATAAATACATGATACACTAAACATGTAATTGAGATTCAATTACACACACATATTTAAACCATGCAAATATACATAAATATATAAACAAGTAAAAAAATCTATAAAAAAATAGAAACTACCAAAAGAAAATACATTTTCTTAAGTCTAACCTACACATAACTAGGTTAACTTAAAGAAAAGAAAATAAAAGAAAAGTTGTACACCACAAACTAGTCCATTCATGCCCAAAATTTTTATTAGAATGCATGTGAATTATACCCTTTAACCCTCTGTTTTTGTGTTCTACATCTCCTTCTCAAATTCCTTCTTAGATACTCCCAATCCCATAAACAGGTAATAGCTCCCTGTGTCGCACGCGAAATGTACCAGAAAGCAGAAACCAAAGAGAAAAAGAGGGTGACGGTAGTCTCAGATCCATAGGAACACCATGTTGTTTGTTTCGATATGGGTAAAATCATTGGGTAAAATGAAGAAGCAACCACCCTTGAAGAACTTTATTTCCCTCCACCAGTGGCGGAGCCAGCCTTTTATCTCAGGGTATGCATAAATATTAGAAAAAAAAAAAGAGGTTACCCAAAAAGTTTAAGAAAAATGATAATTTTCACTCTTTTTCCTTCTGAAACATGTTGATGCTTTTTTAATTTCATTGATAATGTAATTATGATTTTTATATAGTCTTACTCTTTTTATAATATTTATCAAGTTTAAAAGAAACTAATCTATTGTTAACTTATTTAAAAAACCCATCTATTACTAACTTATCTCATAAATAATATGAATGTGTTTGGCAACAATCTAAACTAATCCAAAATGATGTTTGGTTTAATTTTTTCCACGTGACTATAATTTAAACTAATTTAAAGTTTCTTTTTCAAAATAGTGAATCAAGAAAATGATATTAGGTGACAAACCAATTTAAAATAGTTTTCATGACTAATAACTTTAATTTCTCATTTAGAAAATTTTAAATATTGTTTATATATTTATTTTAATAAAGTAATTGAAAATTATGTGTTCAATATTATGTATTATCAAGGAAAAATTATCTTAAAAAATAAAGATAGCCCCTTCAAAAAAAGAAAATCGATAAGGATACATATATAAAACCAACCACTTAAAAGAAAAAAAAATAAATAAGAAAGAAATAACAAAAGATATGTAACATAAACATTATTACAATATACAGCAATTCATGAAAAAGATTAAAAAAAAACAAATTACTATTATTATTTTTTTTAGGAAACAATAAAAAATTTATTATTAAATAGAAAATAATCAAAATATTGACAAAAAGAAGGTAATAAAAAAATAGAAAAAGAAGAGGAGAAAGAGCCGTTTGGCAGCAGCTAAAGCATTAAAGAGAGAGAGAGAGAGAGAGAGAGAGAGAGAGAGAGAGAGCCTTTGTCTTGGATTGTGTGTTTTGAAGTTTTCTCGTTCCCTTCTCTTCCACACTCTGCACCGCCATTTCTGCAACGTTCTTCCATCTAAAGCTCAAAAAAAAAAAAGAAAAAAATGTTGTAGGGGCGACCACCGGTCCGGCGAGTGATGTTGCAGGGGCGATCGCCCCAGATCGGAAGATCCCTTCCTTCGCTCCGCCACTGTAATCGTCCCTATCTATGCAATCACATCTCTTATCTATTTATTATTATTATTATATAGAAAGAGAACTGGGATTTCAGAATCCATTTTCCATTCAAAAAGATTTCAAAATTCCCTTTTTTATTTTTTTTTCACATATTACACATCAAGCAGTAACTGCCCATTAAATATTTTGTTTCAATCTTTTTCCATTACATGTTTAATGTTAACTACTTGGTTTTTTGCTTTTAAAAAATAATACCGGTTTTTTATTATATCTTTTCCCTACAATACGTTTTTATTACTTACCCGCTATTTTGTTTTCTCAGATTTCATGTACATACCTTTATATTAAGAAATGAAGAAGCGATTTTGGAATTTGAAATTTCTTTTTACTTAACATGGTAAAATTAAAACCACCAACTTCTTTTTTTTTTTGTCTATACTATTTACCCAATTTTTCATGCATATCTTTACATATATAAAAGGAACTATTATACCGGAATCATCTTCCCAATTTTGCAAGATTCTCAAATCTCATTTTTTTCCTTTTTCTTCCCCCTTTTTTTATTAACACCATCACAAGTCATGCATATTCAATAGTCACTCACTAACTTTCAAGAAAGAATAATAACTAGTTTTGTTCACCTGCTCTATAGGGTAGATTAAAGTCTCCCTTCATTCTCTATGGTATGCCATATGGGCATACTATTCATTCACCAATTAAAAAAAAGGGAAAAGAAACCCCCACCCCTACCCCATAAACAACTCCCTTCGGCGGCAATGGCCGTCAGAAACTACAACTTCCTACGACAATAAATGCTGCCGGAAGTTGTACAAAAAATGGGGGTTCTCCCCCATTCCCCGCAACCGGATCCTGCAGCGGGAATGGGGAACAACCCCCCATTTTTCTTCTGCTGCAGAAGAAAAAATGAGGGGTTCCCAAATTTTTTTGTGCAACTTTCGGCGGCATTTATTGTCGCATGAATGAATGATTGGTTAATGAATGACATATCCATGTGACATGTTATATAGGAGGTGGGGAGACTTTAATCTATCCCCATGGGGTAGGTGAATAAAACTATTTTTCCCTACTATATAACCTCCCACTAATTTTTCCTTTCTTTATCTTTTTTCTTTTTATTTATATTTTTCTTTTTTTAACCAATAACCACCTACTAATTTTATTTTCATTTTTCTTATTTATCTTGTTTTCCCTAACGTAACTGCTTACCTATTTACAGTTTTTTGTCAATTGTCGTGCATTGTTCTAAAATCCAAGTCAGAAACCCAGCAAACTGGATGGTGGGTTGAGCAGTGTGACATTATTAGATCGAATTGTAATGACCCGTTTGAAGACACAAACAACCCATGGACTTTGAGTCCGATCTTTACTCGGCCCGTGTCTATAAATTTGATAAAATTGTTTTAAAATGTTCAAGCCGCATAAAGTTTGAACACGTGACTTTCTATTTCCTACATGTTGCATAAGCCTTCAGACTATTTTATATTGTGTTTTAAAATACAGTACAATATTTATAGTATGTCTATTGTTTATTTTCCTATTTAAATTATGAATTAACAATAATCTATAAGTTAAATTGATGATACGTCAGTTATACTGGTGACCCAGTAACCTTGTAAGTTTATAAATTCATAAATTAATTAACGATAACCTACTAGTCAAAGTGAGGATTAGACGATATTACCTTATAACTAGTTATACTCCCGTGCATTACACAGACATATATTTCATTATCAAACTAACAAATTTATAACAACATATGACAAAATTTGAAATAATTTCTTATATATAACATTTGTTTTTTTATTTATTGGTTTGATATCATTATCAGATATCAAATAAAATATGAAGTTTAGTTCTATTTGACGTCTACTTCTTTCAAAAGTCAAGAAAAATATGACGGTTTTGATTTTTCTATTTTCTCAAGTTTAGTTCAAGTAAAATATTATTTTTAATTATTCATATTCCTCTCATATCAAAATAACAAAATTTCCCTTAACCTATCACATTTCAATAAAAATTATATAAAAATAATTCTTTAATCAACAAAAAATAATTATATTAAACATAATTATGTCTCTTCAGCTGAAATGCTTCTTAATGATATCTACCTGCGATATATTAATAGACACAGAATTCTTGGAGCAGTAGTTTTTCTCCATTCAGCTACTATACTCATTTACAAATGAAGGATTTAACCAAAAGCTAGAATCCTGATCAGCTGCATTTTCCTTGTACTTCTTCTCTTTTTGATCCTTTGAGGCATCTTTATTGTAACAACCATGAAACAAAGAATTAACAATCAAAATGAGTGTATAAGGTCATTGAAAATTGGGAAGTAATACAACTATATAGCCAGCAAGTTCGGTCTCTAAAAACACTATGTAAAAAAAGAGTAACAGAAAAAATAAATGCTTATAGAAAGAAGCAAGATAAAAGTCAAACTAAAGAGTATTTTTGGAGTGTGTAAAAGCTTTAAAATAATGATATAATATAATACCATATGAAAGGGTATTTTTTAAGTGTGTTAAAAAATTAAAATACATAATGGAGTTCCCTTACTGTATTAGAATAGATATAATAATATTTGGATTCTATAATTTTAACGTGTTTATTTATATTGCATACATATTCATCAACTACATAAAATTGTTTTGGACCTCAAATTTTTGTCAGAAGTTTATCAAATCTATTATTCACATAATCAAAGAAATAAAAGTAACGAAAAGATAAATATAACAAAATGAGAGTTTCAAGCCAATGCACAATCATCCCTCCACAGTAATCAATACTTCACCATCAGCTTCTCTCATAAATCTTAATCATGCTCAACTTTTAGCGAGTCCAATACTTAATTAAATATAGAGTCACGAAACTCTGAGGGAAAATCATGATATATGTAGGATCATTTAAGAATCATTTCTTGTTTAATCTTCCCCCAATTCTTTGCTTATAAGATATGACTCCTTTAATGGTAATTACTGGAGATACAAAATAAGATATTTTTGTATCAAACTGAAATAGATTAGTAGGAATATTTATCCTACCCTCTAGCCCCCCATTTTTAAAGTAGAATCACATTACTAACTTATTTCTTACTTACATGCTTCTGTCTTTGTAAATCTAACAGAGCCTCTCTAGTGGGGCTGTAGAATGGGAAAATTTTGTGTCGCCTCACCGCCTCACCCAAAATCTTCATGGGAAGGAAAATATGGAAGATATTTAATGCAACGTGCAAATATGGAGGGTTTAAGAAATTGTTCTTTTAAATTTTTATAGTTTATCTCCACTCCCTTCCTCTATACTAAATAATTGTTATATACATATTCCACTACTCTCCCGATCCAAAGTGCCCTTAGAGCATGTTCTGTGCATTGAAATGGATTGGGGGTGATATGGAGGCGGGACATCAAAAACTTTGTGTATCCCACATTTCCTTCTCCTTTTTCTCACTTCTCATTTATTTTTCTCCACTTTTCCGACATTCCTTTCGAAACCACCCATTTTACTTTCCATCCTCCATCACTTCTTTGTAATTTTTCCCCTCACTTTTCGTTTAATCAAGCACCGCTGAGAGGTATTGTTATGAAACTCTCCAGAGTTATTGTTCTGACTGGCAAAAATGAATAGATCCTATATTTCTTTCTTTTTAATTGGCTTTAGAGAAACGGAGAGGTTAAATGTATGAAAAAAACTGGTACTAGCCAAAGATGTGTTGTAAACTGGGAATGGAATTATAGAAGGGGGTAGTTAAGATAAAAACTGATCCATACCAGATAGTGGCATGTGACAGTTATAAATTGAAAAAACTGTTCCACAAAATAGGCAAAAATAAAAATAATATATAAATAAAATCTGTCACAGAACACCAAAACTAAGATTCTGGATTCCAGAATCTCAGTAGCATATATATATATATATATATGAGTAATTCTAAGGGGACATAAAAATAGGACATTATTAGGTCACATTCTCATGTGACATACATTTATTGAGTGATGATTACATAGCTACTTTTTCATCATCCAATACAAATGTGCTACATAAGAATGTCATTTAAGAATGTCTCCTTTTCACGTTCTCTTAGAATTTCTCTATATGTATATATTACCCCTAAAATTTGGTCGTGCAACGCACGAGTGCAAAAAAACTAATGATATGAAAGAGGAGGTGTCATAACGGTACGTCTCAAAAGTACCCTAACCTATCCTAATTCTCACACACGGGGCAGAACACATTTTCTGTCTTATTGCCTGCATCATATTCTCAACACGAACTAAAAGTAAATAGAGACAATCACAACGCTTGAAAATGATGATACATAGAGAAAGTACTACTTATCTCTCAAAGAAATGGTCTTTTATTCTTGTTTTTGTCCGTCATAAAATATAGACCACTTTCTAAATAAAATATTAATTTTTCTTATATACTCATATTTAATATGCATTTGTTATCAATTAAATAAAATTATTAAAGTGTAATAATTAATAAACGAAAAAGTATAATAATAGGAAAATGATCATAAATTTACTTTTACGACATTATTAAATAAAATTTTCTTAACCTATATGAAAATAGAAAGAGACTATATGTGAAGAGTGGGAGCAGTAAAAAAAAAATTAAATAAATAAAAAAGATCGGAAGAGCACACGTAAAGATTTCCTATCATTAGGGGCAAAACATGCCTTTTCCTATATTCTTACAAGACTTATCAATAATAAATAATAAATGAATAAATAAAAAATATTTCTGTGACGGACCTGGTACTATTTATTTAAATAGTGATAAATAAATAGTATCAGGCAGACATTATGATATATTCCACCTTCATTAAATAGACCAGATAAGCATACAGAACGAAACATATCAAGCCACTACATTCAAACAACATGATTGAATATCGTAAAGGCCAAAAGTCTCACATTGATGAACTAGATTTTTTTCACCTGTGTATTGTACGGGTAGAATTATAGTATATATTTATATCAAAATTAATGTGCGAGGGTAGAGATCATTTTATAAATAGTGTACAATATATCAATTGTATTGTATAAAATTACGAATTGATATGCTAATTACAATGTACCATGAAATATTTATAGTAAAATGTCTGAGTTCATTATTCTGGTCTCCTTCAAACTCGTCGCGCAAATTCACAAGTCCAACCTATATAAAGTTATAATAATTAACAGTCAAATAATTAGAGATGACAATTTGACCTATCGATCTATAAACCCGTGGAGACATGCCTCTAATATGATTGACCTATTAGGCCTAATCGGAGTAAAAAAAGGGATATGAGGCAACATTATCTGATCCGTCGTAGGTCCAAGGCGGGTGCGAGTCAGGTTGGACCAGCACTATAGACCTATAATCCACCAAGCATTTTTTTATTTTTAATAAATTTATTCTAAAAAATGTGTAGAAATTATTAGAGATGACAATTTGACTAATCGACATTAAATCCGTGGTAGTTTATTTTTATTTTTTTATTATATTATTTTTTTGAAAGGATTTTTCTGTCAAATTGAAAGAATCATGTTATTATATTAGTTAATCTTGGGAACTTAAAAATTCCAAATAAATATTTTATTTTATTTTACGTTCATCAATTAATAATGCGTGTCACATAACATTAATTGAAAGGGGAAAAAAATTCACAAGTCCCTTTGTGGGTCATGGTGGCGTTCCAACCCGTCTTATGACCCGACTTGTCTTGACCCGCCAAATGAATTTGTATGTTTTGGGTTGGTCTGGGTGACTTTAAGACTCATGGAGCGAGTCCAGAGTATAGCTAACCCGCCTTATTGCCATCGCTATCAATAATCAAATCACAATCAACTATTGCGACTATAAGTTTAGTCTCTCCACTCGTGCGTTGTACGGTACGACTAATTTTCAAAAAAAATCAATAATAATAAATAATAAAATATTAGACAAATACACATACATAGCAAAAATGATAAATATACAGTTTTAATTTAGTATTTGACACATTAAATTAATGTTTTATTAATATTATATTGATAGTTACCTACTTATGTATTCAATTAATACTTTACTATATTTCACTTTTAAATCATCTAACTTATTTAATATTATTACTTAATAGACTAATAATATGTATTGGACGTGTACATAACTGTATTCACTCGATACCCGTTCAGATAAAAATTTTCATACTCATGATAAAGTATTCTCTTGACGTATCATTTTTATGAGTAAAATTCAAAACTGATTGTTATAATTAAAATGTTAAATATGGATATATTTGTAAAAGAATGTAAGTTGAACCTTTTAATATAAAGAGGACCATATATGTAGGACATCTTAAAAAGGAAAATAAGATCAGGTAATCGCAATAGAGGGATTTTTTTATGTGTAGTTCATTTTTTTCTTGTAGATTTCTCGTCTCTTTGTTCACAAAAATTTCCCTAAAATTTATTATTATCTTCATCAAATAAAAATATCGATCAATTAAGATTCAACCTGTATGTTGTACGGGGAGATAAATTCTTAATGTTTCATATAAAAAAATTCATTACATAGATTGCAAAAAATAATAAATAGTCACAATAATAATTAAATCAAATGAAATAACAACATGAATTCAGTCGATATTTTGAAGGCTTCACATTTATGGGGAAAAAAGAATAAAAACTAAATTATTTGCATCCTCTACAACTTAATTGTTGTAACATAAATGATATAGAAATAAAGATTAAAAAAATAGTCACAAAGATTTTTAAGTTAGATCATAGATATCAAGAAAATAAATTTTAACCATACATTATTATAACAGAATTACATTATGTGTCTTTAGTTGTTGGCGTGACGTAAATAAATAGATTTTTATTGCACAAAAAAGAAAAATAAATAAATCAGTTGATTTACTCCAAGTTATTCTGAACTAAGTTTCCGTTTATAATATAAGTTATTTTGAGATAGATTTCTAAGTTATTCTTTTATAAATTTTGATTTCGATATTATCAGGGACCCTGTGAAGAAAATTTTGAAAATCAAATAAACATAAATAATAAATAAATAAATAAAGATAATATCAGACAATTAGTTTATAACACGCTCATTTTCGAATAATTCAGTAACAAGAAGAATAATTCTAAAAAATATTAATTCATAAGAAATTGAATAGTTACTTGCTATCAAATTTATATCAGTAGCGGATAATAAAAAATTGTAAAAACTCATACTTCTATACAAGATGCTCTTCCGATCTAAATGAGGAAACTAAAATAAAAAAAGAATATAAAAAACTAATAAATTAATATAAATTATTGAAAACTCGTGATGAATATTTAAATAAGAAAAATTTATATTTTATAACTTTAAAAATAAAATCAAATAAAAATCAATTGGAGCACTAATTGAATCCAAATTATTGTGCAACATCATGATGCTGTCAACAAAAGAGCGGGAAAATTGAAATTGATAATTCAAATCTAATTGAAAACTGTTGTATTATATATTATATTATATGACGATGATTTTCTTCTTTATAATTAAGGTTATATATCAATACTCAAAATTAAAAATCTTGCTAGCTGAATTGATTCTATTATCTCATGCATTACATTTATAAATTTTTTTTGTGGGGAAAATGGAAAAAGAGAAACAAAAACCAAAAGATTTCCACTGAGTAATAATCATCATGCATGTCCATCTGATCTCCTTTAGAAGATCAAGAACAAAACTACGACGGTGGGCAAATGAACCCCGAAAAAGAAAGGAAAATGCATGAGAAATCGTCTCCGGCATGAGAGCATCCTAGATCGGAAGATAAAGGAAGAATGAATATACAAGAAAAGCCTCTCTGCAGGAACAATTTTGCTGCCAC
>CAVNYN010250377.1:0-51849 GCA_963692815.1 Nyctanthes arbor-tristis
GGAAAGAAGCGAGAGAATTGGTATTTTAGATAGACGAATTATTCATGATGATTTTGTGCGTGTATTCAAAGGGATTATCGACGTTGTTGATTATGTTCATTCTCATAACAAGTGGCTTAAGAACTTGAAACTCACATATGTTCTACTCAAAGACGGCATATTCAAGGTTCTAAGCCTTAGCTTGAAATGGGAAACTGACTTTAGTAAGTACATTCACACACGCACACACATATGTATTAAATTCAATGCTAAATGTGCTTTCTATAATTTATTTTAGATATATATATATATATATATGTATTAAATTCAATGCTAAATGTGCTTTCTATAATTTATTTTTTAGTGTAATTTTCGGGTCAATGAGATTATGGGAGGCAATAGTAGTGTGGCCAATGACATGTTTCGACTGGATGTTATTTTATACTTTTGTTTAACTAGCAAATTTCTTTTCTCGACTGAAAAGGGTTGAACAGAGCAGAATTACAAAAAAGTGACAGTGATTACGAGAAAGCACTTGACAAGAATTTACAATCTTTCAGGATACATGGGACTAAAGATCTATTAAAAAATCTTTTGAGCAAGCACAACATTTGTAATACATTTTATTTTTTTGTTGGTTTGTGAATTTATTTGTTTGTGTCATTTTTACTTTTATTATTGTTATTATTTATTTTTTATGTTGTGCTTGCTCAAAAGATTTTTTAATAGGTCTCTGGTCTCATGCACCCTGAAAGATTATAAATTCTTGTCAAGTATGTTCTCGTAATCGCTGTCACTTTTTTGTAATTCTGCTTCGTGCTCCCCCTTTTCAATCGAGAAAAGAAATTTGCCAGTTAAACAAAGGTATAAAATAACACCCAATCAGAACATGTCATCAGCGACATTGCTATTGCCTCCAATCATCTCATTGTATGACCTAAAAACTACACAATAAAAATAAAAAATAAATTATAGAAAGCACATTTGGCATTGAATTTAATGCATATATATATAAATGTACAAACTGAAATTAGTTTCCCGTTTCCTGCTGATACTTAGAACCTTGAATATGCTGTCTTTGAGGAGAACATATGTGAGTTTCAAGTTGTTAAGCCGTTTGTTCTGAGAATGGACATAATCAACAGTGTCGACAATCCCTTTGAATGCACGCACAAAATCATCATGTATAATTCCTCTATCCAAAATACTAATTCTCTCACTTCCTTCTCAATAAATTGTACTAAGTTGCAATCACATTTTTCAAGTCCAAGTCCAAGGTGCAAGCCGTCCTTTTCAGTAGAAATGCCAAAATTTTGGACCAGATTTGGGTGGGTAAGATATGCCACCTCTTGAAGTTCCTTAATATCAACTTCTTCTTTTGCCATTATTTTTACTAAGATATCTATATAACCTATTCCTGCATGTATTGTTCCTATCTGATTTTGTATGTATCAAATCTTCAAAAGTCTTAAACCTTTTGTATTAATAGAAACTACCATTTTCTTGTAAGAAAAATAGAAATCTACGATCTTATTGTTCCTACATTTGTAATTTGTAGAAAGAATTTGATTCAACCACACATGCAATTCTTCCCTATATACATCCTTTACACTCCGAGTTGATGCATGATCTCTCCTCTATGTGGCTTGTGAAAAATGTATACGTAAAGAGAATGGGAAGAAAAAGGGTTGAACTTAAAAGAATAGAAAACAAAATCAATGGACTGGTGACCTTTTTTTGAAAGAAGAAACGGTGACACAATTGAAATTGTGGAGATATTCTAATGAGGCTATAAATAATCAATTATTAGAAAAAATTGGAGGAGACAAACATTGAGATTGAAGACGAGGCGAGGATTGAATTGATTTACGGATTGCCCAGTGCAAAATGCTATTCTAGTTTTGGTTAATGGGGATAATAAAAACAAATGGATTGAGTGATTTTTAGTGCATTTTATCAACCCGAGAAGATCACTAATCAAATATGCTATTACAAATATATTATAAAAATTTCAATAAATTTACGAAATACAATAAGGAATCATTTCAAATAAGAGCCAAATAAATTATCTATTACTCTTGTCATGTTTCATTGCATGTAATTGATTTTCTTTTGTTCCAAAGAATTTTTTATGTCTTCCACAAAATGGAATTCAATATGTCTTTCTCAATGTCGATGATAAATATACAAGAATTTTATTTTGTCAACATGCATGCATAATAATATATCTACATGCCTATGTGGTACACATCCAAGTTATAAGAAACTCACACTTGCAGTCTGGATGTGTATCACATATTCATGCAGGCATAATAACATGCATGGAACTGAGGCTGCAAAGTTGCTAATCTAAAGACTATTACTCGAGCCTGGAATCTGGATAAAATTAGGGAGCTTTTCCTCCCCCAAGGCAGAGATCCTATGCATTCCTTGCCAAATGGTGATTTGACTAGACCTGATAAATTAATCTGGAACTATGAAAAGGACGGTAATTATTCTGTGCGTAGCGGCTACATATGTTTGAAGCAGAACCGTATGCAACAATCGTGAAAATTTATTTTTTCACAACTTACATTGTTTCTTTGAATGTCCTTTTGCTAAACAAGTATGGAAATTATTGGGGCCATGGCAAGAATTGAGGATGATGCGGAAGTTGTATAATATTTCTAATGTTGTGCAGATTATCTTTTCAAAACTTGATGTTTCCATACTTCCCCTTATCAGTGCAGATTATCTTTTCAGATTATCTTTCACAACTCCAGAATTGATTGTCGATGGTGTCCAAATTATTATGCAAGACTTTGTTTCAACTAAAATGGTAGATATATAGTTGTCCACGTCATAGCACTCATGCTTTAACTTCATGTTCAAAACTTCAAATGTGATTTTACTTATTATTGTCCTTATTTTGTAAATCATGCTGTATTAGGTGATATGCCCTAAATGAATGATTTTCCCTTAAAAAAAATAATAATAAATGTTTTATTAAGATGTGGAAAAAACTAATAAAAAAGAATAGCCAACCCATAAAATTATTTTAGTCCTAACTGTACGTAATTACTCAAATATGTTTTGTGCAGTAAGTGTGCAATACTTTTAACCTGGGCTTGATTTCATTTGCCAGTTATAATCTTATTTCGCTATGCAATATTTGAAGCATTTTTCCCCCTGTGATGGTGCATTTCTTCTTTTTCTTTTTTTTTTGGATACAAAGGGGATATAGGGGAGGGGGAGGAAATTAGGAGAGGGGCAGGTGTGGTTCGAACTCAATCAGAACCTCTTGACTGAATTATAAGTATCTATTCACTATATCACAATTCGAACCGCAAAAAAAATATTTATGAGTTGTATGTAATATATTATATTCCTCTTATGTCATTCAAGAAGCAAATGCGGACAAAACAACGAATTTATTTAAAATAATTATAGCGTGAAATTAGATTGCAAAGTCAAGATACATTTGTTCCAATATATTTTTGAAAAGAAAAACGCTTATTAGTGCTTATAAATACTGCAATTTTTCTTACATAATCTCAATGCACAAATGTGCAATAATCCTTTTATGTCATGCGTATTTCATTCCCAGAATGCTACTTGAGTATAGTCAAAACTCCATTGTACCTTAATTCATGAAAATTCATAAGATAAGGAGATCAAGAAGCATATTTGTGATGTTAAAAGTGCTTTTAGCCCGACCTTCATCTTTGCGTAAAAAAATGTACTAGAGAATAAAAAGAGCGTGTTAGTCATTAGGAGACACATGTGACTTTAAACATTATTTAAACATCACTTCTCAAATATATAGCAACACTAAATATTCTAATTTCGATCTAGCACCATATGATATAACATCATACGTATCATATGCTCATGTTACATTCATCAAGACACACTACATGAAAAATCACAATCATGTGGCGTACTCCGATACACACCTGACGCCACATGACAGTATGACATTCTATAGTGTCATACATATAGTCTTAGATCAATTTTACTAAATATCCTAGGTTAACACTTTTACAAAACCATTACAATCGACTCCACATGCACCACACAGCCAAGTAATGTTCAGCTTCAAGTGCTGTCTTCCCACAATGTCAATGAGTAATGTACAACTACCCACTGTAGGCAGGGTTACACCGCCCTTTTGACATGTCACACACATAGCCGACACACATGGTGGCCATGTGTGTGCCATGTCACCGCCACGTTAGAAATGGCTGTTACATGGCCAGACATGACACGCACATGGCCGCCATGTGTGTCAACTATGTGTGTGACACATCAAAAGTGAGCGGTATAACCCCACACACAGTGGGCGAGTGAACAAAATTCCAATGTTAATGGCCGGCCGCCTTATTTGTAGGGGGGATAAAGTATTAGTAATCATAAAAAAATAATTAGGAGGAGAAATAAAATATAATTGATTATTTTATTAAGCATGCACTTAATTCCTCAATCACAATGTCTAATATCTTTGCTTTTTGGCCCCATACATTTGTAGAGTATTGACACTTTCACTTAAAAGTAATTTGAGAGAGATATTTTTATCTGATATGAATAAGTAACATATTTTAGTTGTCTATTTTCGATTAATTATATATATGTAAGTAGTATATTTTATAGTCCACAGAAAACGAATACAGAATGGCTAACTAAGCATGACAGATAAAAATGTTTCCTTATAATTATTGTTCCCCTGTCATGAAAAAAGGAGTTGTAAACTCTTTCACGTTTCAAAAAATAGGAAACTCATACACATTAAGAGTTGGTCCATGTAATCCGTAGATATGAACTGTGACCAAATAAAACCATAATAATTAAAAAAAGACGATACTCAGATGTGACCGAAACGTTGACTAATAGTATAGATGGGAGAAATTGAATCCAAGATATTTATTATTACTACACCTGTGCGTTGCACGGAAGAAGAACGTCAATTAATTTAGCTATAAATATCACTACAAAACCTTAAAAAAAGTTTGAGCATGGAATTTTCTCTATCTATGAATTAATGCTCAAAGTAGAAATCAATAAAAAAGTGCTTAAGGCATACAATTCACGGTGATGAATGCTACAATTATGACCGAATTTTTAAACTTGAAATCAATAGAAATGATTTCAAATGTTGATAAACCTTCTTAAATACAATGTTGGTCATTGGCAGTATAATTTATCAATTCTTTATAAAATATTAACACCTTTAACCTAAACCAATTTGTAACTCTATACACTGCAACATACATTTGCCCATGGCTAAGACTAGATCTTTTAAAAATATTACTACAAGAAAGAGTGACTCACCTTGACTTTTGTAACTTGCTGATAGTCATTACATACGATACAATCTTGCATTTGAAGGGTGAACAAAACCAGTGGCGGATCTAGACTTTTCAAGTAATGGGGGCGAGTAAACAATTATCGACAACTGAACACTGAACTCAAAAAAACATAATTTATAAACCAAAAGTTTATTACATCAAACATTATTGTAAGTTTTCTTTCTTTCCTTTTTTCTCTCTTTTTGAAGAAACATTATTTTAAGATTTTGTATTTAACAAAAGCAACATTCAGGCTTTCAAGATTGTCACTTGCTTCACCAATGCTTCAGAAACTCAATTTGTGCCTATTCTCGCTAAGAAATTTCTCCATGACTAAACAAAAAAGAGAAATTATTAGAATTCAAAGAATTAATATGTTCATTCAAACCAAATCATTAGAATCATTGTATAACCTCAATTTCTTGAATCATTTGTAACTTAATAACTGAACCACAGAACCAGTAAATAAAAAAAAAGAGACATGAACTAATGACTGATGAAAAAGTCAACAGGATATTGATTATTACTTTTAAAATTAAAAATCAAGAAAAAACATTAAATAATAAACTTCATTTATAGCAATAGGAAAATCTCAAAATTTAGCATCAAACCTGTCTCGTTCGATTGTCAATAAAGAAAAATAGAAAAAGAAATATTACTTGAAATTGGGCAAAATTATTACTTGAAACAAGGAACCTGAAAATCCATTTTTAGTACTTTGATCTTACTAAGAAAATTTGGAGGAATTGTTGCAATTTGGCCGGTTTACCCATTGTATAATAATTTGGGAATACGATTTTTCTCCTTCGACGAGTAAGAGGCATAGTTTTGGCTCAAGAATTTTGTCTAAAGAAGAGAAAAATTTAGTGGAAGTGAAGAATTACAACCTTGCCCTCACGTCTTCATTTACTTTGTGTAAAAGAATATGTGTGGGGGCCAAATATGGTAATTCATTGTTTTAATATATTATAGCTCTAGAATTTTTCTTTTTTTTTGTACTGGGGCCATTGACCCCAATGCCCCAACTTTGTATCCACCCCTGAACAACATCATATGAAAACTTTTTCACCTGCATTATTTTTCAACAAAATCTTAGCTTGTAAAGCATGCATACCAAGTCCTATAACAATTAACTGGTTCCGTTGCATATACCTCAACCTTTGGATCTATTTACACTTTCGCCTCAACCTTTGCATCCAATTACACTTTCATTCCTAACTTTTAAATTTGGACCAATAGGCCTAAATCTTGGGTTAGTAAGTGCAAGCCAAGCCCAACCCAACACAAATAAAAAACTTTATTTACAAACACAGCCCAAGAGTTGATTGAATTGAATTGCAAACTTTCTATAAATCTAATGAATGAATCATCCATTATGATTTATGCATTAAATTGTAAGGAAAATTTTAGAATAAAAATTCTTTGTTAAATAAGAAATTATAAAATTCAATTATTCTTAAAAAAACAACACAGTTAATAATAGTAACAATAATCTTTTGTGGATTGTTGTCTTTGGTAGGAAGGAAGAAGAAATGGTATTTGCTAACCTTAGGGACAAGATTTGGAAGAAAATACAAGGATGGAGTACCCAAATGTTGTCCAAAGCTGGAAGGATGGTTTTGGTGAAACCTGTGGCACAAACGATTCCTTCATATTGCATGTCAATTTTCCTTTTGCCATCTTCTTTAGGTGAGGAGCTACAGGGCATCATGAACTCATACTGGTGGGAGGTGGGATAAGCTATGTGAACGACAAGAGCATGGAGGTTTGGGTTTCTGGAACTTAAAGGCTTTTAACCTTGCTATGCTTGCCAAACAAGGATGGAAATTGATCAATGAGCCGGACGCACTAGCTAGTCAAATTCTAAAGGCGCGTTATTTCCCTAGAGGTGACTTCTTATCCTCATCGGTTGGCTATAATCCGAGCTTCACGTGGAGAAGCATTTGGGCTTCCCGTGAGGTGTTGCAAAGAGGATGTCGTTGGAGGGTTGGGGATGGGAATACTATTAATATGGGAAGATCCATGGATATTGGGTAACCTACACTTTCGGCAAGAAACTATTCCTGAAGAAGATGGTGGAGACTTATTGGTTTGCAACCTTTTCAAGACAAGTCAAGGAGAATGGGATATGAATACTATAAGGGAATTGTTCACTAGTAGAGATGCGGCAGAAATTAGTCGAATTCCTATAGGAAACCTCTGTAGGCTGGACTGATTGGTTTGGCATTACAGTACAACGGGAGAATACATTGTGAAATCCGGGTACCAGGTGGCGATAGATGCTCGTAACGATGACACTTCCTTTAGAGTCACTGGTCAGTAGAGCAAGATTTGGAGATTCAATATCCCCACCAAGGTTAAATTGTTTGTTTGTTTCTTTTGTGACCAAGGCATTGGGACTATATTGCATTGCTTGGTGGATTATCCCTTTGCGAAATGATACTGGTTTCAGGTTTTGGAGAGTTATCTTTCCACCTTTGTACTTCCATGACTCAAGAGCGGATAGAAGGTATTTCCATGATTTTATGGGCACTGTGGAAATGTCCCAATGACAAGGTCTGGATGGGTCACAATAAATCACCTCGCATGGTGATCAATGAGGGGTTAAATTATCTTTAGGTTTTTTTACACCGAATGTCCCTAACCTTTCACCTTTTTAGAGATTACGTCCCTAACCTTTGTTTTTCATCTAGCATGTCCCTAACCTTTAAAGAAATCCCCTATTTCATCCCTGGTGACAGAAACCATCAAAATCCACCCCTAAGGTTAAGGGCAATTTCAATAATATATAAAAAATTAATATTTTAATGTAAAAAATAAAATAAATAAAAAAAGTAAAAAAAAAGAGAAAAATGTGGGGGGGGCTCCCCCCTTCTGCCATTTCGGAAATGGCAGCTGTGCTAACAATAATCTTTTGCGGATTGCCGTCTTTGGTGGAAAGGAAGAAGAAACGGTATTTGGTTACCTTAGGGACAAGATTTGGAAGAAAATACAAGGATGGAGTACCAAAATGTTGTCTAAAGCTGGAAGGATGGTTTTGGTGAAATCTGTGGCACAAAGGATTCCTTCATATTGCATGTCAATTTTCCTTTTGCCATCTTCTTTAGGTGAGGAGCTGCAGGGCATCATGAACTCATACTGGTGGGGCAAGCGCTCAGAGGGCAAGAGGAGTCTAAATTGGCTTCGGTGGGATAAGTTATGTGAATGACAAGAGCATGGAGGTTTGGTTTCTGTAACTTAAGGGCTTTTAACCTTGCTATGATTGCTAAACAAGGATGGAAATTGATCAATGAGCCTGATGCACTAGCTAGTCAAATTCTAAAGGCGCGTTATTTCCCTAGAGGTGACTTCTTATCCTCATCGGTTGGCTATAATCCGAGCTTCACGTGGAGAAGCATTTGGGCTTCCCGTGAGGTGTTGCAAAGAGGATGTCGTTGGAGGGTTGGGGATGGGAATACTATTAATATGGGAAGATCCATGGATATTGGGTAACCTACACTTTCAGCCAGAAACTATTCCTGAAGAAGATGGTGGAGACTTATTGGTTTGCAACCTTTTCAAGACAAGTCAAGGAGAATGGGATATGAATACTATAAGGGAACTGTTCACTAGTAAGGATGTGGCAGAAATTGGTCGAATTCCTATAGGAAACCTCTCTAGACCGGACTGGTTGGTTTGGCATTATAGTACAACTGGAGAATACATTGTGAAATCCGGGTACCGGGTGGGGATGGATGCTCGTAACGATGATACTTCCTTTAGAGTCACTGGTCAGTAGAGCAAGATTAGGAGATTCGATATCCCCACCAAGGTTAAATTGTTTGTTTGTTTGTTTTGTGACCAAGGCATTGAGACTATATTGCATTGCTTGGTGGATTGTCCCTTTGCGAAATGTCACTGGTCTCAGGCGGGAGTTCAATTACATAATGAAGGACTTAATAGTTTTGGAGAGTTATCTTTCCACCTTTGTACTTCCATGACTCAAGAGCAGATAGAAGGTATTTCCATGATTTTATGGGCACTGTGGAAATGTCCCAATGACAAGGTCTGGATGGGTCACAATAAATCACCTCGCATGGTGATCAATGAGGGGGTTAAATTATCTTTAGGGTTTTTTTACGCCTAACGTCCCTAACCTTTAACCTTTTTAGAGATTACGTCCCTCACATTTGTTTTTCATCTAGCCTGTCCCTAACCTTTAAAGAAATCCCCTATTTTGTCCCTAGTGACGGGAACCGTCAAAATCCACCCCTAAGGTCAAGGGCAATTTCGGTAATATATAAAAAATTAATATTTTAATGTAAAAAATAAAATAAATAAATAAAGCAAAAAAAAAAAAAGAAAAATGTGGGGGGCTTCCCCCTTCTGCCATTCCGGAAATGGCAGCTATGCTTGCTGCCGGGGGGCCATGGAAAATGTAGCCGCCGGGAGGGGGGGAGAGGGAGGGAAGGAGACTCCCCTCCTTTTGCTGCCGGAATGGCAGCAAGAACAGGGGGGAGTCTCCCCCATGTGCGTGCTGCTGGAAAGAATAGGGGGGTGGCTCCTCCCCTTTGCTGCCATTCCGGCAGCACGCACATGGGGGAGACCCCCCTTTGGCTGCCGGAAATCGCAGTAAAGGGGGGAGTCTCTCCCCTATAGTTGCTGCCTGAATGGCAGCAAGCATAGCTGCCATTTTCGGCAGCCAAGGCTGCCGGAAATGGCAGAAGGGGGGAGCCCCCAACCTTTTTCTTTTTTTTTTTTTGCTTTATTTATTTATTTTATTTTTTACATTAAAATATTAATTTTTTATATATTACCGAAATTGCCCTTGACCTTAGGGGTGGATTTTGACGGTTCCCGTCACTAGGGACAAAATAGGGGATTTCTTTAAAGGTTAGGGACAGGCCAGAGGAAAAACAAAGGTTAGGGACGTAATCTCTAAAAAGGTGAAATGTTAGGGACGTTAGGTTTAAAAAACCCTTAACTTTATGAATGGAGGGCGGTACGACTTGGTGGAGGGTCAGTTTTAAGAGGACAAGCATTGTCGTTCATTGGAAAAAGACTTCTTTGGGTTGGAATAAATGCAAAATTGATGCTGCCATGTTCTTTGATATCGGTTACGTCGGAATAGGGATGATACATCGAGACGACCAGGGGAATTTCTTGCAAAGGTTCACCCGTATGTTTGATGCTAGATTCAAAGTTAAAGTGGCTGAGTGTATGGGATTAAGGGAAGGATTAACATGGCTACTTGGCTTGGGAATTTCAAACGTGATCATTGAATTAGATTCCAAAGTGGTGGTCGATGCATTACACAAGCGGGCGGATTTATCTGAGTTTGGTCTTATTGTGTCTGATTGTAAGGAATTGCTAAAGGTAGCTAGTAACTTTATTATGCAATTTGTTAGGATCCGTTGGCACTAGTTATAATTTTTTATATTATAATTTACAATGATTGGTAAATGATTATTCCATCCAAAATGACAAAAATTTACAGATATCGCTCTCTAGCAGGAAAAAATTTGGAAAGCCTTTCGTTAAATTGCTAGGAAAGACTTGTTCGAATTGTAGGGACCTACCATTTCAATTGCTTTTCTGACCGGAGTGAACACATAATCGGACACGTAAGCAGTAAAAAAAATATAAAAAAGGAATTTGTCAAATCATGTCCTGTTTTTATCAGAATAAAATAAGGTTGATTATAACAAAGCGTGTCATAACTGAAAACAAACAGGCCATTTGTCGGCAAGGAAATAGTGCTGCTCACTGTTTAGCTTGCAAGGCACGAGAGTTTCATTCTCCCTGTGTATTGAATAACCCACCCCCTTGGTTGTATCCCGTTCTCGAGAAGGATCTTTCTAGTAATGAGAATTAAACTTTTATCTTCCAAAAAAAAAAAAAAAACAATAATCATTTGTTGTTATTTCTTTCAATTTCATAATAATGAAAGCAAAAAATAAAAAAATTGAAATTATAAAAATATTTTTTATAATTAAATATACCATACTAATTATGGAAGTAAACAATTGAAGTTGACATAAATACAGAAAAAGAAAAATTCTATTTGGACAAATGAGTAGACAAAAAGGGTAACAAAATGGAGATGTAACCCATGTGATAATCATTGATGAAAAAGTGATGTGATGTGTTAAAAAACAGGATGATGCCATGTGTCAGTTTTGTTTAAGTTTTAATATATTATTTTGTTCAAGTAGCATAACTCACAGAAAAATGTTAGTTGTGAACAAGTTTCTATTAATGGATCTCAGTTTTCTTAAACTAGTTCATTTTGAAGTGTAGCTATCTATATTTATACATGTAAACCCAACTATTTACTTAGTATTTGTTAGTTAATTTTAAGGTAAATTGCATTGTAGTTCTCCAACCTTTGCATACATTTGTATTGTAACATCCTGTAAAATCTTATAAACAAATTATGCAATATAATCATTATTTTGATAATGATGAGAGGATTACTTGAATTTGCATCAACTGAAAAGTCGTAAGATTATGACAAAGTGATCGAATTGAATTTCATCATTTATAAAGTTACAAGACTATTATTCAAAAGAATGCCAAAAATTGGAATGGGGGAATTGACAACATAATTGGCAATGATTAAATTAGAATATGGCTATTGACAACGTGATCGTTATTTTGACGGTGATTGAATAACTGCTTGAAATGCCACGAAATTCAAAGATTGTTATGCAAATGAATGCCTAGAATTAGAAGATGGTCATTGCCAATATGACCGATATTTTGATAATGAATTAGAAGGTGGTTATTAACAATTTGAGCAATATTTTGACAATGAAATTGGATAACCACGTGAATTGCATAAATCATGTAACATGACTCAAAGATTGTCACTCAAGTGATGTCTCGAGACAACACTGTGGTTACTGGTTAGCATGACTTGAAGCTTAACCACCTAACTGTAAAATCATGTTAAGTTGAAGGTCTCGAATAACGTAGATCAAAATATTATTACTTAATTATAATACAACACAAAGTATAAGGACTTCTCGAGCAATAAACGTTTGAATCTCATTTCGCCACATAGCCTCCTAAAATATGCAGCACCACATCTAGCCATGTGTCGTGTTCTGATTGGCGGAACTCAAAGATTTATTAAAAACAACTAATTCCTAACAATTATAAATAGGCTAAAAGGTCCCCAAAGGTTTCCAACACACCTCAACCCATCCTACACTCTCTCTATCCCTCTCTACATACATCCATATCTTGCTTTCAGTGAATCTCAAGCCCTTTATAAAGGAAAATTCTTCCAAATACCTTAAAGGGAGAAAAACAACCCGTAAAACCTATCAAACACTTAGTTTTATACTTGGAAAAAGCTTCTTGTCGTATATAGGGAGAATCCCACTTGAGATATAGCTTTGATTAAGGGTTTGGGGACTCTTGTCACTTGGGACACTTCAAGTAACCTTTGAGGGGAGTAACTAATACTTGATTCTCTTTTTGCATTCATAAAACTTTTATACAATGAGCATAAATTTGATTGAAGTTTCCCATGAGACAAATATGTGATTTGATGCATTAAAAAGTAAGATTGATTTATTGCATTTGAATCACTAGTTGATGCTCTATCCAATTGATTTATTGCATTTGAATCACTAGTTGATGCTCTACCCGTTTTATCCTTCCTTTGCTTTGTTGTCATACTAGAAGCCATTTAGTGATACCGAGATGGGCGACGATTAGTATGGTATTTGCTTTGTATTTGTATTGCTTTGTGGAAATTCCAGTAGGGGTCAGTTGGGATTTAAATACGGATCCACTTAAATGTACATGGACATGATTGAATTGATATTGAATCTTGCGCACTCTACTGGTAGCAGTTTAACTAGTGATAAGGCCCTTTTGTGCATTTGAAAACTTAGTGCATTCAATGGTTTTCTTGAAAAAAAATCTCCTAAACGAAAGGTGAATCAAATGGTTTTGTTACTCACTGGTACTCTGTAACATCCCCCAAAATTTTAAGGTAAGTATATCGTTATTTTGATAATGATTAAATAATTGCTGGAATTGTTTTGTAAGATTTCAAGCTTATTATCCAATTAAACATTCAAAATTAGAATATGATAACATGATCATATTGAAATGCATCAATGGTAAAGTTACAAAATTTTCACTCAAATGAATGGCAAGAATTAGAAGGTGACAATGTAATCGTAACGAATTGCAAAGTTGCAAGCTGCCATTCAATTGAATAATGAAAATTGAAATATGACAATGTGATTGTACTTGAATTGTTACAAGACTGTCAAGAATTATAATATAACAACGTGATTGCATTGAATTGCAAGTTTTTTTACTCAAATGAATATGATCACATGATTGATATTCGGACAATGAATTGAAATTAGAAAGTAATTGTTGACATTGTATTGATAATGATTGACATAACAAGGTTGCGGTATTGAATAATGATGTAAATTTGTATTGATACGTCACAAGACTCAAAAAATTGTCGCTCGAGAAATGCTTAAAGACAAGAACGTGGGCACTGATTAGTATGATGTAAATTGAAACCACTGAGTTGTTAACCATATTAAGTTGAAGGTCTCGAATAACATAGATCAAAGTACAATTACCTAATTGTAAGACTACCTAAAGAATAGGGACTGCTTGGGCAATTTGCCGCCAAGTGTACTGCGCCCCGTCGCTCCACGTGTCGTGATTTGGTTGGCAGAATCTAAAGATTTAGTAAAAACAACTAAATCCGAATATTTATAATCCACTATAAATAAGGGAAAGGGAAGAAGTATTCAATCCCACCTCCCAACCAATCTCTCTTCCTTCCTCTCCTCGTCCCTACTTCCATATCTTGGCCCATTTGTCCCTTTTATTGATAAGCCTTAAGCCTTTCACATATATAAAAAAATAGAAAATTCGTCCATAATAATTGAGGGTAAGGAATACCACTTGAAACATAACTTTAATCAAGGGAAATGAAGGTTTTGAGGGCATTTGTCAACAACTCAAGAAATCTTTGGAAAAATTAAGTTAAAGAGGTAAGTTTCTAATACTTTGATTCCCTTTTTTGCATTCTTAAAGTCTTTGATACGATAAGCATGTTTTGATTGAAGTCTCCTATGCGATAAATATGTGATTTGATGCATTGAAAAGAAATATTGCTTTATTACATTTGAATTCACTAGTTGCTCTACCCGTTTTGTATTGAATTGCTTTGAATTGTTTCTCGCACTATGACCTATTCAATGATCCCGGGATAGGGAAGATTAGTGTGGTGTCTGCTTTGTATGGGAACTTCGGTAAGGGTCAATCGGGGTTCATTGTGGATCCACTTAATTGAAAATGGCCATGATTGAATTGATATGATTCTTGCGCGCACCACGGAGAGTAGTTTAACTAGTGATAGTGCCCTTTTGTGCATTGAAAAGCTTTTTACATGCAATGGTTTTTCTTGGAAATGAGTTTTACAAACGAAAGGTGAAACAAAGGATTGTGTTACTCACTGAGTACTTCGTGCTCACTCCCCATTTTATTACAATATTTGTAGATAATTGATGCTATAACATTTGAAAAGCAACGCAAGCCAAGAGTTGGATCGTGCTCGCGAACGGGAGTAGAGTTGTGCATGTAGTGAACACCTGTCTTTGAAGCTACTATAAATTTAATACTTTTATGCCCACCTCTATAATATATATGTTTTTACATCTTATAGCATATAAGATAATAGGGAGATATAATCTTTATATTTATTTAAATCCTACTTTTCACTGTAAAAGTTCTCTAATAACTCGGCGTGCTTTGGTATCAATGAAATATATTTATTAATATATTTTCTTGTGTTTTTACATTTTACTGAGAAAACCTAGCTTTAATGTTTTCTTAAAATTTTCACAACTAGTTAGTTTAAATAATTAGCTTTATATGTGAAACTCTGTAAGATAAAGTCAATTGGATTGTTTTGTACGTCCCGTCCCCGCCGTTCGATATTGAAGCTTCCGCTATGGTATTTGTAAATTAAAATAAGATACTTGAAAATATTGTAAACATTAGCGGGGGCGTGGCATACTCACTCTTCCTTTCTACAATTTTGATAGATGATTGAAGATATGATATTTGAAAAGCAAGGCAAACCATGAGTTGGAGCATGCTCGTGAACCAGAGTAGAATTTGGCATGCAGTGAAAACTTATCTTTGAAGCTACTACGAATACAATTATGAGTTTCATATCTTTTTGTGTTAATAAATATGCCCACCTCCCTATAATATATATATTTTTATGCCTTGTAATATATATGATGGAATAATTGTGTAGTCTTTGTAATAATTTGAAGCTTACTTTTCAAGATAAAAACTTTCTAATAGTTGGCTTGCTTTGGTAATCAATAGAATGTATCTATTAATATAATATGTGTCTTTTACATTTTATTAAAAAACCTAGTTTTAATGATTCTCTAAAATTTAACAACTTGCTAGTTTAAGTAGCAAGCTTTATAGAGTGTTAAACTTTATAAGCCAAAAACAATTTGTTCATTTTGTACGTCCCGTCCCCGCATTTGTATGAAAGCTTTCGCTATAGATTTCGTTAATGAATATAAGATATTCTTAAATAATTGTAAAATAGCAGGGCGCGTATGTACTTTCACCCCCAACTTTTAAATTTGAATCAACAGGCACCCCCAATCAATTAAAAACTTTAAATCTGAACCCAACCCAACTCAATTAAAAACATTATTTTAAAACTCAGCCCAACTCAATAAAATTAAAAACCCAACGCAAGGGTTAGGATAGGTTAGACAGATTTGTGCCCCAACTCTAATGTCATTGTTAAATTTAAATTGAAAAAAAAAGAGGAAATTACACAGAAACCAACTTTTATTTTTACAATTTGAAAACTCAGGTGTGTTTTTAATATTTAAAAAGTCAGGTTTTTAATTTTACTCTTATCAATTGTAAGATGTGATAAATTATTATTTTTATTTTTTTAATAATAATAATGATTTTTGTATTTTCCTTTTTTGGCCAACTATAATAATTTGCCTTATAAATCTTGTGGATAAACATGTTACCATATTCAATAAGCAAAGTTTTATGATAATTTCAAAATTTGAAATTTTTTAAACTCCTAAATTATATCTCTCACCCCCGAATTAGAATACAATCTTTAACTTATTAATTAATCTAATAGACAATTAGGGTTTTGTCAATATTTTTGTAGCACCATAAGGCATTCATCCAAAATCTCTGGTTTAGCTTTTTAATTTCTTGGTTTGCATCTCCATTTCCATAAAATACTGATGATTTTTTTACACGCTATACATGGATCAAAAGATGGAATATTTTTTAAGTCACACATTGATTGAAAGAAAATGTTGCCTCTTTATGTTTTGAAATTTCAAACTTTACTGTCAATTGAATTTTACGATTTTAGGTATTGCTATATATAAAAGTAAAATGTACTAAATATTGATGCCAATCAACATCGCAAAATGTTCACTTGAATGGCACATGTTGTTAATGTGGATAAATATAATACTCTTTATAATGTATGTTCAAAACACAAGAATGACAAAGAGATAGATCGATAGTACTAAACAAAAAAATCTCTTGAAATTAAAAGTTTTTACAAATCTAAAGAATATGAAGAACACAACATTTTCAACCTCGCTTTTTCTGAAAGCTTTGTTTCGTATTGGATTACTTACAGCCGTGACAATCGTGCACTGCATGCCATGGACATTTAATCACAATTTCATATTTGAATACTTCTGCTTGCGTTATGAGAATTCATTATTCTCATTCCACCTTCCTCCAGTAGGAGAAATAATTTAACCAGCCTTATATCCATCTGTAAATATAAAAATATATATTCATCAGACAAAGAATGTTACATTATTTAGTTCTCTAGTTATTAATAAGCAAGATGCGAAATATGAATTAAATCATACCCATATTAATATTTTGACTAGAAGAAAAAATAGAACAAGAATTATACATTGCACTAGATTGGCATTGAATCTAAAAGTTTAGATATTAAACATAGAATAAAAAATCTCATGGAAAACATTTATAGATATAACAAGCATTCATGTTCAGAGTTTCAAAATTACATACTATTAGTTGAAGAACAATTCCATGAGTCCTATTCTTAATCGTAGAAAATCATATTCCATCAACATACAACCAACAAAATCAATCTCTTTAGAGCCGAAATATGTCATCAAAAATGAAATCACGAGAATGGTCAAACAAATTATGCATAATACAAAAATATAGCGAGTTACAAAAAGAAGGGAAAAAAAGGAAAATTGCCCGTATTAGTTGCTTACCCCCTTGATCAAAGGTTGAATTCCTCTCTCCTACAATCCCCTTGTAATGTGTAATTAAAAAAAAAATCCTCTTATAATGTCCAAAAAAAAAAGAAGGGAAATTATGCATCATAATATTTAACACTATATATGACATCTAGTTTGTTCCTGAAAAGCAGTCACACCAAAATCCGCATCTAGTTTGTGATGATATCTTCTTCCTATTTGATGTTGATACCTTCATCTACGCCGTACCTTTTATGGAGTTCTGTCTCTATTTCTTGTCAATTTGGACTATTTTCTAACGTAATTTTGTGATATGGATGGAGGCAAGTTATGGCTATGTAATGCTATTTAACCAAAAATGAGATTTTGAAAATATTTTTTGGTCAGATTATATATATCCATTAGAATCTAATATAATATTTATTATTTCCATATATATATATATATATAAAGTTACGGCTTTGGGGTAATTATTGCATATAAAAACCTGATTTTCTATATTGTAGATTTTGCACTTGATTTTTGAATATAGGTAGTTTAATATTTGTATTTTCAAACTCCTCCCAAAAAAAAAAAGTTACTTTATCCATGAAAAGAATAAGCCAATCTTAAGAGTGTATACTTAACCCATATCTTAACTTTGGGGCAAATGCAACATTTGTAGTAAAATGGTGCAAATCCTACCAGATTATTTGATGCAGGTCCAGAAACCATCCCATCCCTATGGTCATCAAATTATACTAAAAAATTTATGGTCATCAAATTGTACTAAAAATTTTTTTAACTAAATTATAATAATTAAAGATATCATATTGAAATGAAAAATATATTGTTAAAAAATAAGCACATTTCAACAAAAAGTTCAATTACGAATCTGGACAATTGAATTTGATCTAAGTACAAAAATGTTGATCGTAAACAAAATTTCTATATAAGGGAGGGGAATCAAACCGTAAACATAGGCTGTTGGAACTTCAATCGGAAGCCATGAGACAACATCCTACCAAAGTCTTGATTTTTATTAGGAGGCAAAGCTTGACTCTCACTCACTCATTTCTCTCTCTAAATTTTTCCACCTAGTAAAAAACATTTTGCAAATAACAAAATAAATTCCAAAACGAGGAAAAATATTACATAGATTTTGTAACACAATTGTGTTATCCAATTGCTTCAAGACTTAAACCTGTAAGAGCAAAGGCGCATTTCCTTCATCCTTTGAATGACAAGCCGTTCCACTCACACTATTTTAAGATAAAATCTTAGCTTCTAAAATATGCGTACAATGATTTACAATAATTAACATTAATATGAATAATGTGATGCATTGACCTCTAGCATGATCAACATTTGCTTCTATTTGCACTTTCGTCACCAGTCTTTGCACTTTCGGCTCCAATATTTAAATTTGGACCAAAAATCCCAACTTGGGTTGGTAAGTGTAACCTAAACCAATCCAGTATGATTAACAAAAATCATTTTAAAACTCAACCTAACACAATGCAATAAAAAGTAGTCAAAATGTTTTACAGAATAAGAATTATGTAATGAGCCCGAGCAGTTAAATTAAAGAAGAAAAATTACTTTTATTGGTATAAGGAAACTGTGTATTGGTTTAAAGAAGGAGCTTGGGAGTCAGCCTTGTCTAACGTACTAATAACCTAATTCACAAATGGTTAATACATGGTTCCACAATGTTCAGCACCTCTGGGCTAACGATCTTAGTCTGCTTCTGGAAAGGCGTGCTAAGCAACTGGGAGATTAACTGTCATGTATTCTATAGTGTCTAATGGACACAGTGACAATTTCCTATTAGACACATTGAGGGCCGATCCCCCAATATGTCCAATAAGAAATTGCCACCTACTCCACTCTATAGAAGGACTAGATTAATTGGAGCATTGTCAACATTCTTTCTTGTCTGTTGTACAATCTAGTACAGTGCATTAGATGTAAATGTGATGATTTTTCTACCTATTTCTGTCAGCATAGGAGTGGTTTTAGTTGACGTTTCTATCCCTGAATTTAGCCAACATTAAATGCATATGCATGTAATGATGGCAATTGGAAATCTCGGTATAAAAGGAGGAAAAACAAGTGAAAGATGGGTAATTAAATCTCCTCCTGTCTTTACTCTCTTCACACTAAGAAAAACATTCTCCATTTTCCTCTATTAGAGCATCCACATTGGTAGTGCTAAAAAAAGTTGTTAGTTAACAACTCAAAAAACAACGTACATTGGTGGTGTTAAAGTAGTTGCTAAAAGTATTTAATTTAATAAGTTGTTAGTTTTATTGTTAAAGTTAACAACAAACTTTAACACTTTATTTGGCATTATTTATTCTTTTTTTATTTTAATTAAATTGGGATTGGTCCACTATTTGACTATTGAATTGATTATTAAATTTAATACTCTTATTTAAAATCACCAATGTGGCACAAATTAATAATTAAATTTAACTTGCTTACGTGTGCTTTAACAATCACTAAAAACTCTACTTTTTGCTTATGTAGATAGTTAATTTTAACACTACCAATGTGGATGCTCTTAGTGTCTTATATTCAGTTCATTTAAAGCTTCTTGTACGAGGATTTCAAGGATTTGCATTTATATGCTTGTTTGTTTGTTTGTTATGTCACGTTTATAAGCTTGTTTGTTTGTTTGTTATGTCACCGCTAAACATGAGTCAACAAATTGGCATCGTCTGTGAGAACTCTTACAAAAAGTTCCAAAAAGAAATTTGTGCTCTAAAAAATTTTTGAAAAATATATGAGTCAAAGACGATCTAAAAGTTTGTTTACAAAGAGTGATAATGTGGAAATGCCTCGGGGATTCAGAAGAAATACTGGGAGTCCCAGTGCTGGAACTTCACAGGCCAGGCACAACGACGAGAACGAAGAGTTAAACTGTTAGGTCAAAGCTTTTATTTGGGAAGTTCAAAGCATAAGAGAAGCCCAACAAAACCAGCTTGAAGCTCCGGTTGGAGAGCAAATTCATAGGCAGGGATAGGGTCAACGACCTCATGACCATGAGGCACAATCATTCCAAAGAGCCCATTTCGGGCAAAGAGAGCATGATATAAGAAGGCTAAGCTTCAACACTTCTTCTCTAGGAGATACGAAGTAGGATATGAGAACATACACCCTCCTAGGATATTGACGACATTAGCATCTGGTCCAGGTTGGGGCCTAGACCTTGCCGAGGTCCAAGGAGGCAGAGATCTCCAGAATAAAGGAGAAAAGAACACGATCGATCTAGGAGTTGATCCCAGAATAGGAGGCCAGTCACGCCTCAAGCTATCTGCAGAGAGCTCCGTAAGTTAACCCTAAGAACTCTACGAGCTAGACGACTTGAGGAAACGGCTTACTAACCCCCAGCAGAAGGCTAAGAAGGGCAAGGAAACTAGTGATTCTGGGACCGACCATCACTATTTACTCAAGCAACCTGAAGCTGCCTCAGATAGGGTCTTATGATGGATCAACCGACCCAGTGTCTTATCTGCACAAATATATCTCTTGGATGAACTTGCAGAATGCTAGTAGAGCTACCATGTGCAATGCCTTAGGCCTCATACTAGCCACGCCGAAAGAAATGGTAGGAACTGTCAAACAGGGAAAATATGAAACATTGAAAAGCTGTCTAGATCGCTTCAACTAACAAGTCATGGCCATGGAGAAGGTCATTGATGAAACCCTATTAATTGCCATCATGTCAGGGCTCTTCAAAAAAGGAGGTTCTGGTGGTTGGTGCATGAGGATAGACGTAAGACCTACAAGAAATTTTTGAAACGAGCGGAGAGGTACATCAACGCTGAGGAAGCAAACATAAGTGGATGTAAGGACCTCAACACTGATGGCTTTGACAAAAAGGATGCTAAAACCAAAAAAGATTAGAAGAAATTTGAGAGGGGATAGTCGGCGACCTCTAGACACGCAGTGCACTACACTTACAAAGTGTTTGGTTAGGATGTGGATTATAATATGGATTATAATCTATGATGTTGCATCATTTTATTGGTTTTTTTGTAAAAAGTAAACAATTGCGGCTTGACTTTTACTTTTTGACTTTTTGAAAAAAGTGAAACCAATAAAATAATGCCATGTGCCAAATTATAATCCAGATTATAATCTGGTGTATCTGCCAAACACATTGTTAATGTCCCTCTTGACTGAATTCTGAACGCACTAAAAGATGATCCACTTCTACCAAAGGCCAAGCCTTTGAAAAAGCCCTCAAAGTTGACTAATTAAACGAAACATTGCAGGTATCATAGGTATGCAGGACATGAGACGAATGTCTATTGGCATATATGTTTGAGCCATTTTGCCACAATTTATCTTTTCCAAGCTAACAGAAGCATATGCTATTGTTGTTGTAATGGAATTTTTAACCACACAAGTATTATAATGCATGAGAAGTGTAGGAGGGGCAATGTTTTTCCTTACCCTGTCAATTGCAAGTTACTTGAGTTCCCTCATTGTCAATATTATACATTCTATGATAGGAGGAAATGGGAGGTCCCCATGGCTTGGAGGGCATGATCTCAACGGAAACTGGCTCGACTACTACTATTTCATCATTGCAGCATTTCATAAACTTAGTTTACTTCATTTTCTTTGCTTGTAATGACAAGTGAGAAATCCATCAGGGTCGAAGCATAGCAAGATAATTTGGAGAATCCTTTGGATTTTGAGGAAGAAGGTAGAGCGGACCTAGTGCGGTTGCAGTTTAAGGGGACTAGCTACCATTAAGTTTTTGTTTTAGATTTCTTTGTTTAACTTGATTCTCATTTTTTTTTATTGAAACCATTCGACATTGATTGCTAAGCCATGTAATCAAGTATTTATATGTGTACATCTTAATTATTAATTACACACTAGATTAAACCATGTCGTCATGCGCTTTCTTATATACTCAAGTAATTTGCCACAGAAAACTAACTAACCATGTCCACATTTTATAATTTGATCATCCTTTATTAATAATTAAATTAATTCATGAAGAGTAATGAAGAATAAAAACATATTAAAATAAATATAATAAAGGTCTTGAAATGTCAAAATTGAAAGGGAAGATGAAAATTTTTATTCTTAAATGCATTAATTATTAAAATAATTTAAAAAGAGTAATAAAAAAATTAAATTAAATGCGGGACATGTACGGAATAATGCAATATTAGATATGGTAAGTTGGTCCAAAAACGTTTTCCCAACATATTGCCTTGACAATGGTCGCACAACTTTAGTGAATTTAATTGCATGGGGTGGTATTTAATACTTTATTAACATGAGGTGGTATACAAGTTACATAAGGTGGTGTTTTAAGAGTTGTTGATGTCAAATTTTGTCTTTGACCAATAAATGAATTTGTTTACGCAGAAAACCATTATTCGAGTTACTTCGAGTAATAAATGCACAAGACTTGGTAGTTTTAGAGAATCAAAGAGAGCACTAAATGAGAGAAATAAATAAACACTAGACAAAGATTTTGTTGAAGCAGAGGAATTAATGTGTCTTGCATCTCCCTTCTATTTATAGCACAAGAATTGGATGTGTGCCATGATTACAAGCATTAAATATTGCCCAATGATTAGTTGGTATTTAGATACTAGCTTTATGACTAACAATTTGTCTGATGATGTCACAACTTGTACAAAGACTATCCCTTTATTTAATGCTAATATACTTTTTATCTTTAAGAGATAAGACAATGCAAGGTGACCTGTAAGCTGTCCTCTTGCTTGTGTTGGTAGCGCATGGCCTGTAGATTGTTAGGTCAATCACCTGACGACCTGGCGAGGTAGACTGTGGTGTCTATCGAGGGGTTCTCTAGGCTAGGTCATCAGTTCGTAGGTCAGAAGTCAACACTTTTGACCTACAGGCGTTTGGCCTTGAGCAGGGAGACTAGGTATTAAAAAAGCCCCCTCAAGGGCGCTGCTTAGAGCTCATAGAATAAGCGACCTTGATCAGTTGGTCTGAATTGGCTTCCTTCATACTCTACCACTAATCACCTCCTTTCAAATTTCAAAATTTGAAATCTTCCACATCCCCAACGCATGCCCTACGTGGCATCAGATTAAACGTTAGACATCTTTGGTAAAGGGAAGCGTCAATCATCCTTAATGATTGCCAGTAATTCGTTTCTCGAGGCTATCCCATCCCCTGTATAAACCCTCGTTCCTCTTCAATTTCTCTCTTCCTTTCTATCATAGCCTTTGCCATTCCCTTAGAAATTTCAGAGAGAAATTCCCTAACATGCAGCAATATGGTTTTCGGTGCCTGAACTTAGAGTCTTCTTCTCTAGTCTTTAACCTTGTGGATTGAGTTTTTGTAGATTACCCTAGGTTATTGGGTTGTTTTTGCCTTTCTGGGCTTTTAAGAGACATGTCGGATGTTTTGAGTTTTTGGGATTGAGGATGGAAGGGAGTTAATAAGATCACAGAAGCACGTATTTTAATCCAAGCAAACGAACGACATCAAAACCCAGAAAAGCCAATATTCGGTCAATAGATTTTGACCTTAGAACTTGTAACTGTTGAAAATTGATCATGAATACAAGTTAAAACCCTCGCCACAAAGGATTGAAGCGCTAAATCCTTTGATAAGAGACGTGTAATTTGAATCCACCAAACACGATTTACCAACAAGAGAAATCCATCTCTTTAATAAAAACAATGTCTTTAATTCATCATAAAAACTCTCTCTAATTAATTGTATTACAATGAAACTCTCTATATATGGTAAAAATAAAACCTAATTCTTGAAGGAAAAAAAACTTAATTATTAAATAAAAGAAAATGTATAAAAATCCTAATTACTAAAAGGAAGAATAAAAAGGGATCAAGGGACAGTCCGAGTGGAAAAGGACCTGACCCCTTACCGGAGTGATTCGGGTTCAAATCCTCACCATCCCCTCTCCAATCCCCCTTTGTAATAAAAAAAAAGTAAGAATAGAAATAAATAAATTAGAAAATTCACCAAAAATTCCGCTAGAATAATTGAAATGTCGATTTAACTCTCGAAACGATGGAATTTGGCCACGAAACTAGTGGGCTCAAGGGCTTTAGAAACATATATTATTTGTCCAAATTTGACACTATTGACTCTGAATTGACGGATTTATTTTGACCCATTAATTGTTGTTCGGTTGCCTTCATTGTGCGCATTAGGAGTAATAAATCTAGGACTAAAGACGATGGATCTGGTGAAAATCCTTGTTAATGTTGAATGGAGCAGCGAGGGAAAAAGAAACCGTTTCTGAGGGGGGTGAGGTCCAGGTAGAGTGGACCAAGGAAGGTAAGGAGCAAGGGAGTGCAGATGATGAGAGTATCGGAGCTGGAGGGCCTTTACCTGTTGCTGCTATCTCCATTGGGGTAGGGTGTCTGTGGCCAGAGTGGGTTACACTATGAGGTCAACTCTAGCTGGCCCCAATGGTCGTCATCTTGCTGTAGTAAGACCTGAAGAGCTGTGGACCTGCAAGTTCTTCCCATCTAAGGTCAAGGAGAATGACTTTTACGAGATTAGGTAGAAGTACAGGGTCTTAGATAGGGTCGAGCTATAGGTTCCCTATGATAGGGAGCGAGCTCATTGCCTCATTGAGGGCTGCATGGTAGTGAATACCAAAATGTTTGAGTCTAGGTTTAGACTACCACCCCCCATCATAGCCAAATACCTTCGCTGCTAGGATGCAGCCCATTTCCAAATCCAGCCCAACGGGTGGAAGACCCTAATTAGCCTCCTAGCCCTATGGTAGGACAAGGGCTACGCCTTTCCGACCCCTAATGACTTTAATACTTACTACCAGATGAAGGCCAACACATGTGGTAAGGACTGGTATTACATCATAGTGAAGCACAAGGCAAGAGGGCATGAGCTCTGGGAGAATCTCATTACGGGAGTCCCAAACTCAGTTTTGGCATGGAAGGAGAATTGGTTCTAGGCAAGGGTGAATGGATAACCCCACAAGCTCCTATGGGATGACATGCGGGTCCGGACTACCTGTAGAGCACTAAGCTAAGTATTATAACCAAAATTGCTTGATTTGAACTGAGTTATCTAATTTTTAGTCTTCTTTTTTCTCACAGGGATAGAAAGAAGGCATCTACTCACTGGGATCTTTAGAGATCAGGTTATAAAGTTTAGCAAGCTAGAGGAGCAGTACTGACACGCCAAAAACCTTGTCAATGTCGAGTTCTTGATACGAACCAGTCTTTCCATTCCCAGAGGAGAAGACATCACTAGAAATCCTAACAACTATAAAATTGTTACCTATGGGGTGCAAGGTAACTTGCGTTCATAGCCATGCTGACAATTGTATCTAATTCCCAATGTGTATTCATCCTAGGAAGATTAGTAACAGATAATATTATGCTTGCCTTCAAAGTCATACACTGTCTCAAGAGGAAAACACAGGGGTATGGACTTGGTCCATTTAAAGGGAGAGAGAAACCAAAAAAGAAAATCAAGTGGGTCTCATAATTTTATCTATTTTGTTTTAATTTTTATTTTTTTATCACTTTTCTCTCATTACACCAATTTTGCCACAATTTTCCTTCCTCATGTCCCATGTAAAGTTTCAAAATACATTTTTATCTTCATCTCTTCCACTAATAATTTATTATTATTTTTAAATTTCTTTCTCTCTCTACTCTTTTTCACTTTTCCCTCTATATAAATTTTCAATTAAAATAATTATCTTCTCTCTACCTCTCAATTTCAAATCATCACAAGACCATACCTTCCTATTGAAGATGCTGTAAGGTTGATATAAGTAAAGCTTAAAATCAATTTGAATGGGACTATCTCAAGCTTGTTATGACTTGCATGGGATTTGCCCAAACTTTTGTTGATTTTATCCCTTTGTGTGTTACTTCTTTCAAGTACAACATTCTCCAAAAATGGCAGTCAAATTAGCCACTTCATTCTATGAAGAGGTATTAGGTAGAGGTGCCCCTTATCCCCTTAATTACCTTTTTATTTTATGTTTTGAGGGCCTTTCCAATGTTTTGCAACACCATGTAGCTTTAGGGAGATTTCATGGTTGTAAGGTTGTTATAGCCTACAGAAGCACCAATTATTTTACATATTTTTTTCCAGATGATAGTTTCTTTTTTCTTCAAAGCTAACACTAAGGAGTATGAAGAAGAATCAAGTCAAACCATTAATCTTCAAAAGTCCTCTCTTTATTTCAACTATAATGTATCTATTGAAAGAAGGACGACTCTTTGTTCTCTATTGGGAATTGAGGCAACAAGAGGTCATTGACAATATCTTGAACTTCCATCACTTGTTGGTAGAAACAAAAAGGGGATTTTTGCATTCATAAAGGATCTAGTGTGGCAATGATTATGAGGGTGGAAAGAAAAACTCATCTCCAAAGCTAGAAAAGAAGTTCTACTAAAAAATGTTGTCCAAGCCATTCCTTATTATGCTATGAGCTTCTTCAAGTTGCCAGTTGATCTATGCATTGGTATTGAATGCATGATGAATACATTTTGGTGGGGGAAAGAGTAGAGGGGATCTCTAAAGAAATCTCATGGACGAGATGGGAATGGCTTTGCTATCCCAAAAATAGAGGAGGATTGTGACTTAAACATCTCCAAGCTATGAACATGGCATTTCTTGGCAAACATGGGTCGAAATTTCTCACAGAACCAGACTCATCATTACTAGAGTATATAAAGCCCATTATTTTCCTAACTCTTCCTTTCTAACGATTAAGATAGGTCACAACCCAGCTATGTTTGGAGAAGCATTTTGGCTACGCAATCCCACATCATAAATGGTATCAGATACATAGTTGGTTGTGAAAGTACTATTCGAGTCTGGCTCCACCCTGGCTTATGGATAACTACAACAATTTTATTGCATTAGACTTAATTGAGGATGTAGAGAAAATTATGGTTAACTATTTGATGAAAATAGATTTGATGGAATGAGATTTGGTCATTTATACATGACATTTTCAATGAGAGAAAAACCTCATTCTACAAATTCCACTGAGGCTTCAAAATGAAGTTGATTACTTGTGCTGGAGACTTGAACCCAGAGCTATTTACTTTGTGCGTATGGCTTACAAATTGGTATATAATTCCCATTTGAACTCTTGATTAACTCAGAAAGATAAAATCTGGAAATATCATTTAGCATCTTTGAGTGCCACCCAAGGTACTAAACTTGCTCTAGAGAGCCACTTCAAATATTTTTCCTAATGCTGATCTTCTACAGATTAAGCAAGTGAAAATGGAAGCTCACTATCCAATTTGGTTAGAGGATGATAAACGCATTATGCACTCTCTTGTGCTGTGTAGTTTTGTCAAGAAAGTCTGGATAGCTTCACCTGTCAGTTATTATCAAGGATCAGCCCAGATTATGAAAGATTGGCTTCTTCATTTAATGAATAACATTGATCACATTGATAGGGAGATGACAATAATGATGTGCTGGGCTTTATGAAATAATTGTAATGAGATAGTTTTGAATTCTAAATCTTTCATGGTGTGCAATATGGTCAATTTTGCAATGATCTAACTCACAGCTCAAGCTTCCCAAATTCAAAGAGTCTCTCAAACTAGACACACAAATCAATTCCACGAAAAGTGGGAACCCCCACCTATTGGTAAGCTTAGAGTGAATACTGATGCAACCATATTTTGAGACTCCAATCAAGTGAGCTTTGACTTTATCTTGCGCTGTTTGTCGGCCTCATTTATCCATGTCAAGACTATGGGAATGAAACTTTGAAGTTAAAATGGTTGAAGCCTTAGGAGTTTGTAAAGCTTTTAAATTGATCAAGGATCACCATTTTGATAGCATTCTAGTCGAAATGGGTTCTTCGATTGTTTACAGTGCCTTGTGGAGTGTTCTTCAGATTTCTTTCCCTTCAAATTGGTTATGGGTGATTGTAAAAATCTTTGTTGAGAGATAGTGTTGATTTCTCTTGTATCCAGAGGATAGCGAATCAAGCTACTCACCACCTAGCTAGAGCAGCTGATTCTATGTCTCATTCCACAGAGTGGTCTCCTAGCTCTATTTCTTTTATCTTGGATGTGCTTGTTTTATAGAATTTTTCTAAAGGGTGGAGGCCTCTCAGGTATACATGACCCCTTGTTATTAAGAGATCAGGGGGCCTGATAACTGGGGGGCCACGTGGCAGGATAGCAGGACCGTTGCTTTATATGTCACCAATAAATAAAATTTCTTTCTTTTCAAGAAAAAAATGGAAAAGAATATACATGACAATCGCGGGCCTCGGGGAACCAGATCCAGCCGGAACGAAAAGACGCAGAGAAAATAAATAGGCCGAATAATTTCACCGCGCAACACTTTCTTATCCTCCCAAACCCCTTGTGCACTTCTGAATTCAGCTGAAACCCTCGTCAGTCCCTCTCAAAATTTGCCCATGAACAACCTTGAAATTCCCTTTCCACTACTACCGCACCGTACTATTCTCTGAATTCACTTCCCAATAACCCTAAGCCCCTTTTGGCCATTCAGAAAATTTTCAAACTAATCATGTCTCTGCCTCCTGTTGAGTGTATATACTTAACCGAAGATTCCATCAAAGAGTTGAAAAATGGAAACTCAAATTTCAAGTTTCCGTCCCCCATCCCAGTTCTGCGCTTTCTCTATGAACTCTGCTGGAGTGTGGTATTAGTTAATATTTTGTTCATCTAAATTTTTTAAATTATTATGTGTATTATCTGTCTGTTACTTTATGGTTGTTTTTGGGTTGTTGTTATCCTAACAAATCCTGGAATCAGACTTTTTTTTTTTAAATATTTTTACCTATCTGTATATTGATTCTTAGTATTTTTAGTCATCCGCTAATTTATGAGGTTCCTTTGGGTGGTAGGCCCGAGGAGAGATGCCGTTTCAGAAATGCAAAGTGGCATTAGAGGCAGTGGAGTTCTCGGACTGTGGTCCAGATGGGGATGTTGGTTCATATTTTGCTGATGTTGTTACCCAAATGGCTCAAGATGTGAGTTTTATACGCATCTATTGCACTGTATAATTCTCACATGGGTATTATAATGAATGGTTTACGGGTTTCCATTTGAATTTGTATTGAATTTATGTCAAAATTACAAACATGTCAATTTATGTTGAATTATTGTTTGCAACTATGCAGTAGATTTTTCAAATTAGTAAAATTTAGGTCAAGGAAGAAGTATATACAAAGATTTATTTTTTTTATTTTTTATTTTTATGATTAAATGAGAAAAATTATCAATTGAATCAAATTATAGGCTACTGATATAACTATTTTCTGGTATACGGTTTACCAAAATTTTATATTGTTTCATTGACATAAAAAGATATAGGAGCACTCGACCTCCCCAATAAGAAATCAGATTAATTCCATCACCGGTTAACAGATATTGCTCTAGTTGACAAACTATATGGCGATAGAATATAACTAAAATAAACAACCTTAAGCCTGAAAGAGGTCTCATGGCAACTTCAGAACCATATGCCCTCACTTGTTCTAGAATTTGGGACTTTCCACTGGCCAGCTCGATTGATTTTTGTATTAATTCTGCTATAGCTTTCCATTCTCTTCCTCAGGTTCTCTTTTTTCTGCCATACATAATGAATTGTAGATGAAAAAGCAATCTTACATAATTCAACTCTCAAATTCGCTGCCGTGGCAAATGTGGATCTGCTTATCAAGTTCTTGACCCCACCCTCTAACCAGTCTACCAAGCTACATACATATATAATCATAATTCTCTTTCTATTACTATTAAATTAGCTTTCATATAATCTCTTATCTAGTCTAGACATGATAAGAGCAAACAAGCCCTTTGTGGACTTAAGTATTCAATATACGGTGTATAAATATTTAGTTGTAATTTGGTTTATTATTAGGTGTTGACATCAGTTTTCAACATGTCCTGGTTGATTTTAGATGTTGTGCCCCTTGACTTGTGCTTTTATTTAGCTTGGCTTAGTAGGAAGCAAAAAATTTGATTGCTTTATTGCTTCAATTCAGGTAAACATTGTATTTCATAAGTTTTACAGTTCCTTACTAGATGCTAATAATTGTTATTTTGTATCTTGCAGCTTACCATGACTGGTGAATATCGCTCTCGGCTTATCAAACTGGTCAGCATTAATGCTGTACTTATTGTTGTGCTATTTCTGATATTTTCATGTCTCTATTTGTCCACAGCAGGATATAAAGAAGATGCATGTAAATAGTCAAATACCATATTCTGTCTTGACATGTCCTTGCCTCTAGTTAAGTGCATGATAAGATCATATTTAGTAGGAAGAATTGATTATTGTCATTCATTCTTAAAAGGAATTAAGCTGAGTAAAAGCAAGTATATTTAATAGGTTCAAATTTTGTCACCGGTAGATTCATATTTTTTGACAGTTTATTGTCTATTACTTCCACAAGTTTGAAGAAAACCAGAAACAGGAGAATTGCATATTTTAAGAAAGAAAAATGGTATTATAATCAGATTCGACATTGCTTGATTATCCGGACTTGTGCTGATTTCAGTTCTCTCACTTCTTTCTAAATATTATTTATTGACCGTCTGATACTTTACAATTTCTAGGCAAAATGGCTGGTGGAATCTGCACTAGTGCCAGTGAGATTTTTCCAGGAGCGCTGTGAGGTATATGTTGTTCCCTCATCTAATTAATTAATTAATTTATTTTACTAAATTGGATGAAATTTATGACTAGAGAAGAAATGATTTAAGTTTTCCCCCCTTTTTTCCTTGTGAATGGTAGGAAGAATTTTTGTTGGAGTGTGAAATGATTAAAATAAAGGCTGCCGATCTGAAGTCAAAAGAGGTACTCCTGCACTAAAATTATTGTGCCATTGTCACAAATCAGCTATGAATATTACATCATTTCTATATTTTTATGTATTGGCTCCTAATTTTTTTCCCTACTTACTTCAGGTCAGAGTAAACACTCGCCTTCTTTATCAGCAAACAAAATTTAACTTGCTTCGAGAAGAAAGTGAGGGCTACGCTAAGCTGGTATATCTTTTGTCTGTCTTTTGTCTTTACTTTCCCTTAGTTGTATCCTTTAGATTTTTCAATGTGCAAATTGTTTGGTTCTTTTTATCAAAAATCATGTTGCAAGTTGTTTGCAATCTGTAGCTGATGCCTGTTCCTTTTCAAACTCATTGTATTCACATAGATCAAAAAGTCAATTCACGTGGCCCCTAAAAAGTTTGAAATTGCGTTTTCAACGTATAAGAGTTGAATATTGCAATCATAGTGTCATTATCAATATTGGATAATACTGGCAAATAGAGACTGCAGAATTTCTGGCAAAATGAAAGTGTTTCTATCTATTGAATTAAATGAAAGAGGGAGGGAAAAAGGGCTTTTTTTTTTTTTTTTGGGGGGGGGCATTCTAGTGTTATCATGGGTTTAAGTCATATAACCTCGTTCTTTCTCTCTGGTTGTTCTCGAATGGGAAGAATTACTTTCTTAGTTGTCTTCAAATATTTTTCAGATAGGTGTGCTATCATGTCCACTACAAATTGTGAACTTATATGCTTTAGTGAAAAGGTTTTTGTTTCCTAATTACGTTTTTGTATCTGATACTTAAAGATCCAGCCTTTTTTTTTTTTTTTTTTACCTTATTGCTGATTTCTCTTAGCTCTAGTCAATGTGTCAACCAATATAGAATCTGACTTCCGTTTTTCCTGACAGTTAAAAATTTCAAGCCCTAACCATAATTTTTCCCCTCTGGAGAGGTGAATAAGAAATCTATAGTACTCTAGAACTCTATATAAAACCTAAGTTGCACTTAGTTCGCATTCTGCGCGGCCATGCAAAGAACCTACAGATTTCAATGTACTTATATGTTTCTTATTGAAAATACTTCCAGTTATTACATATGCTACAATTGGCATCGAGATAGAACCTCTAAGAATGTTGGATATGCAATAATTATCTCAGCCTTGGGGCATTGAGATAGTGCCTTTAATCATGATTTCTGGAATGAAATTTGAGGTGGTGTTGTATTATTACGTCCGTTGCCTTTCTGAATATCAAGTCCTTCATTTGCATTTTATTATTAGGACTAAAATTGCTGCATTGTTTGGTGGTTTTTTGGTTTCATTTCTGTTTGTGCTTAGTTTCTATTTTTGTTTCGTTTTGTGAAGTCAAGATGTTCTAATAGAGTTTGTCCAATTAACAGTATATTGTCAAATAATAATTTGAGATCTTCATGCCTTTTATCTTGGTACATGTTGCTCAACCTTTCGTTTTTTTCACCTACCCCCATGGGGGTATATTAAAGTCTCCCTCCATCCTATATGGCATGCCATTCATTCACCAACTATTTTAAAGGGGGGGGGGAGAAACCAACACCAACACCCCCTCCCCCAAACAACCCCCTCTGGCGGCCATTCTTTGCAACTTCTGGTGGCAATGAATGACGCCGGAAGTTGCACAAAAAAATGGGGGGGGTTCCCCCCATGGTTTTGAAAATCGTTCGAGGCGCAGCGCATGCTCAGGGATTCGAGGCCTATCTGGATGTTATTTTTTTAGGAGGCGTGTGCCTCTGTCAAAAGAGCAGCACGCCTTGAGGCGTGCTATGTTGCTCGGACACGATCGGAAGGCCGGCGCACCTGTACTGGAACGGGCAGCAAAGAGAGAGAAGACATCCGACGAAGGTGTAGCAAAGAGGGAAAGGAGAGGGCTGTCAGATGAGGGAAAAGAGAGGGAAGACGAGGACTATTGCCAGAAAACTCACCTTCAGTTGCCTGAGTTTCTGAAGAATTGTTCAGAAAATACAGAGGAGAGGGGAGAGGACGAAGGAGGAGCTGTGCACGCTTCAACAGAAAACCCTAATAGGATTTGGACTTAGTTGGATTTGATCTATACAGATTTGGGCCTGAATTCTTAAAAACCATACAGCCCAAGCTTTAAAAAATAAAATATATAATGGGCCATGTTTTTTAAATTAAACAATAAGTCACTTTCATCTATTTTAAGTCACTTCTGTACTCAAAAAAATAATTGAAGTCACTTTCATTCTATTTTAATAGCAAATAAGTCCTCAATGCTTTATTTGATTGTCAAACACTCTTTTAGGTTACTTTTATTTATTAATTAATCTGTAACTCCTAGAAATTTGCAATTTTGGGCCTCATCTTCTGCCCAAAAAATACCTACGCCTCGAACCCACCTTGAGGCTTACGCCTCGCCTCACAGAGAAAAACCGCCTCGGTTCCTGTTTACGTTTTTCAAAACCATGGTCCCCTCCCCCCAATTTTCCGTAGCCGCATCCGGCTTCGGGAATGGGGGGAGAACCCCCCATTTTTTTGTGCAACTTCCGGCGGCCATTGCCTCCGGAGGGGGTTGTTTGGGGGGAGGGGGTTGGTAGGGTGGGGATGTTGGTTTCTTTTCCTTTCTCTTTCTTTCTTTCTTTTTTTTTTTTTTTAAATAGTTGGTGAATGAGTGGCACGCCCATGTGGCATGCCATGTAGGATGGGGGAGACTTTAATCTTCCCCTATGGGGGTAGGTGAAAAAAAAACTAGCTCAACCTTCCAAAGTTTCTCATTGTTTCCTCAACCATAACTTTTTGATGTTATGTAGGTTACGCTCCTCTGTCAAGTTCCTGAAGCATCTAATGAAAATACATCAGCTGCTACAGTTGGCATTATTAAGGTTTGATGTGAAAAGTAATTTGATTTAATTCATCTTTGCTGTTTCGAAAATTTTCTAACTAAATTTTTGTTTACAGTCACTGATTGGTCATTTTGATCTGGACCCAAATCGAGTTTTTGATATTGTAAGTTTAATGTTTACCTCCCCACCCAATTCAATAATTTTGCTGAACAATTTTGGGCATGTTCTCTTTGTGTTTTACTTTTGAGTTTGGAATTCATTTTCAGTTTGTGCCTTTGGTGTAATTTAAGAAAATAATTGATTTGTTTCCTTGTTTTCAGTTTTTCACGGTGAAACCACTCAAAAATGACAAGATATCATATTGAATTTATTTATTTATTTATTTTTTTTAACAATTTTTTCCTTATTTTTGAAAATCCCTTTAAAAAAATATGGAAGAAAATAAGGCTGCGTTCTCTTTACTGTTTTTATACTCGTTTCTGTTTTCAATTTTCTGAAATAGTGAAAACGCGTTCTCCTTTATATTTTCATAAATGTAGTTCAGAAAACAATTTCAAAATTTGTAAAGAAAATTAAAAACGATTTTTTCTTGTTTTTGATATTTTCTGTGTTAAAAGTTAAAAACGTAGAAAATGCGTTTTTAGATTTTAAATTTTATATTAGTTATATTTAAATCCCAACTTTTATTTTATATTGATTTTAAAACTAATCATTTTTATTTTTAAAAATAGTTTTCTAAAATGGCAAAACAGAACGCATTTTTTATATTTTCAAAACAGCAACCTCAAGCCAGAAAACTCAAAATTTATTTTTAAAGGAAAACAGAAAACTAAAAAACAGAGAACGCGGCCTAAGCTTTCTCATTTTAAAAACTAAAAACTGTAAACAACTTTAAAAGAGCAAAGTAAACAACTTTAAAAGAGCAAAGAGAACACTCCTTATTCCCTATGGCTCCCTGTTCCTAATTAGCATTTATTTATGTTTTAGGTTTTGGAATGTTTCGAACTTCAGCCTGATAACAATGTCTTCTTGGACTTAATTCCAATATTTCCAAAGGTAATGATGCTATGCAGAGTTTTTTCCTTTTTAGATTGTTTTCCCGGAAAATTTGGCAATTGGTATATATGTTGCAATCATTGAATCTACACTTGTTGATTTCTTTTGTTGCTCTGCAGTCCCATGCTTCACAAATTCTTGGATTTAAGTTTCAATATTATCAGCGTATGGAGGTAGCTAATCCTGTACCAGTTGGGCTCTATAAGCTTGCGGCTTTGTTGGTGAAGGGAGACTTCATTGATGTTGATAGCATGTAAGTTCCCCTGCAATTTGGTCTTCCTTTTTGGTTTCAAGTTAGTTTGGTTTTTTTGTATGTTTGACATGTTCACATCTTTAGATATTGATTTCAAGTATAGTTCATCATATGTAGGCCTAAACTCAATTATATGGTTCTTGTGTTTAGCAATGCCATTGCATGTCTATCTTGTGGTTAACTGGAGTTATTTTAACTCAGTTTTAGCAATGCTGGTGCAGTCAGTTGACTCTAATGGTTAGCTGCAGACATTTTAAGTCAGTTAATTCCAACCAAAGTTAATTTCTGGGGACAACTACCACCACCGCCACGTCATCCCACAAAGATAGTCTTGTATTCCTTTTTCGTCCGTCTGAAACATAGTCCACTTTCTTTTCAAAAATGTAGTTGAAATATTAGTTTTTTTTATATGTGCCAATTTAATGTGCATTGTTATAAAAAAAATAGAATTATTAAAAAAAAAAAAAAAGAACTATTTCACTGGAATAGTTAATAAATGAAAGGGTATAGATGAAAAATGATCCTAAATTTGCTTTTCCAGTAGCACTAAATGAGCTTTTCTTAATCGGTATGAAGTAGGAATTGGCTATCTTTGTGGGACAGGTAGTATTGTTATTTTGCCATTTCATTGTCCTGCACCTTTCCACCTTCTTCATTTCTGACTTTAGCCTGCTAGTCAATACCGGAGATGTAACCTTTGAACACGTGATAAGCATGCGATCAGCATTACACTATCCTGCCCTATGGTTGACTACATTCTCCATAGCATGTGTGTGTATGTGACCAAGAGGCTAGAAGTATGGGCTGGTACATAATTGATTTCATGAGAAGTCATTTTACAGAAATTGGTATCTAAGAATGCATTGTTAGAAACAGGGAAAAGCCATGTGAAAATGTGAAAAATAATATTTCTTTGAGAATTTGTGTTAGAAATGTGTAGAAAAAAAGGTGATTTTCCAAATGTGGTTACATATGCAACCCAAGTCTCTCTCAAAAAGAGACTCTTTTACTCAGAAAGTCACTAGATCCGGAGAAGATATCACAGAAATATTAATATTCTTTAAGTTGTGAAGAGTTTGGTTCTTTTCGCTTAGTATAAGGAAAAGTGGTTTCATTTGGAGCCAAGAAAGAGGTATGAATCTGAACCGAAGACAGGAATGGCAATTGAAATCCATGAGCAGAATCAGCTTTTATACTAAATTAATAAGCTGATTAAAGCTGGTGTAGTGAAACAGGGTGTTGCCCTTTCTAATTTATTACCTTTATGTTATTGACCTGGATTCAGTCTTTGGTTTGCTTATTATCTAATGACCTTGCGCCTAGTTGGTAAATATTTATACGATAATCAAAATTTTGGCAGATTGCTGTCAGTTGTATGAGATTCTGGTTTTGAGACATTAGTGTGTTTGGCAACTCAATTTATAAACAACTTTGTTCATAAACTGCCACTTGGCATCACTTCATTGGTTTCACTTTTTTTTTTTTTTTCAAAAAGTCAAAAAAGTGAAATGTGAGTTTTTGAGTCTAATAGTTTCTTGATATTCTGTAATAGTTTCTTATTATTTGAATATCATTGACTTGCATTCTGATAATGTCCTGTATTATAATGTCACGTGGATGTCAATATCAATGGCTTGCTAGCCTCGTATATATGGAGAACTTTTTTGGTTGGTTTCTCTTATTTTTTCTTTACTTCAATATATATAAATATATTGGTGGACCCCATTATCTTCCACAGGTCTAGCTTTTATGTTTTTCATCTTTGCTGATTTTTACCTAGACTCATCAAAGATCTTTATTTACATATTTTTAGTTATTATCTTTTATTTTGGAGGCTTGTACAGATAGTTTTGCTTGGATGTTTTGATTGTATTTCTTATGCTATTTCGTTTTCATCATTCCCGCTGGTTTTTGCTGATGGCATGATGGATTTCTAAGTTATGGTATCTTTTCAGATATGCACACTTACTTCCCAAAGATGAGGATGCATTTGAACATTACAGTGCTTTCTCTGCCAAGAGGCTTGATGAGGTAGGCTTCTCGCCCTTTTGTGGGGAGCTTTTTTTGGGGTGGGGGGTGTTTAAGTGTGTGTTCTTGTTACATTCATTACCCGAAGGCTGAACAATTAAGATGTATTACTTCTTTTCCTATTGCCTACCCCATATTTATATAAACTTTGGCATTCCATATCAACAAAAAAGATGCATTGCTTTCCCATGTACCCTGTGTATCCCAGTGTAGCACGTATCTTTTTTACGTTCTTCTACCCATTTTCCACTTACTGATCATTTTATTTCTTGTTTACCTATAGTTTCTCTCTTTTTTAAATAGATGTATTGACTATTAAACTCAACATTAGATTCTTGATGGTCTTGGACTAAGACGCTCTTCCGATCTGGAAAATTAATCTTGCGGCCACCGGAAAAGATCTCATGGACGACGAGAAACAAGGAGATGTAACTGTAGATCTATTTGCTGCCTTAGACATGGAAAATGCAGCAGTTGCTGAAAGGTCCTCTGAGCTTGAAAACAATCAAACTCTGGGATTACTGATGGGTTTCCTTGCAGTGGATGACTGGTAAATCTGAAGCTTGAAATGTGTTCCTTTGTTTTCTTTCTTTAATCTTAAATAGCTTCACCTAGTCATTCTTGCTCTCTCTTTCTGTGCATACATGTCTGTTCCCAATGCCTTGCCTGTGATGGTGCATGATATCCTTCTATGCTTGTTTTCAGCTTATGGTTTGTGGTTTCTGTTGCTTGAGAATGAATTGACACAAAAATAGAGAAGAATTGATTCTTGCAACATTAATTCCATACAAACCCTTCATTTAAAAAAAAAAAAAAATAATTGTAGTTTCCTTTGTACTCTTATTCCCCCGTTGGGAGATCTATCTAATTCATTCATTTTAAATGTATATAATATGTGAACCATTTTTCATAAATATAATGCCAGATAAATGCAAAAAAGATTTTAGCTTCTCATTTCTTATGTGTTATAAATGTTTTATCTTTTTTATTTCTTTAAGAGACAGGGATATGTTAAAGGATTAAAATTAATTACGAATGATGGGACACAGAAAAAAATTGAATTATATAGATCCATAGAAATGTAAAATGCAAATTAATACCATTTAGAAGTAGCAAATGTACCTGCAGGTCTTATTTATTTAATTTATATAAAATATAGTCATGAAGAAAGTAGATGTTATGAAAATTGTTGTATATTGTTCATCTAATGTATGGACAATGATGTCCATAAGATGATTTATAATCCAAGACTCTTTCAATATATAGATTAGGGAGATATGCTAGTATGATTCCCCAAAGAGTTCTTACTGAAATGCATTGTAAGTTGTAATTCTTATATTCACTATATAACTACTTCCCTTTTTTTCTAAAAATTATACAGGTACCATGCTCGTCAATTGTTGGATCGCCTGTCAATGCTTAATCTAGTGGAACATGTTCAGATTTGCAGTGGATTGTTTAGGTAAATGTTATCATGTAATGAGGTCACTCTGATATGCCAATGACAGAGAATTTTATATGTTCCTTTTCCATGCATGGCATGCTTTTCTTGCTCTTACTTATCGGAATTTGTTTTTCATTATATACTGATGAAAGTCATAAATTGTTAATAAGTGGTGTTGCTTACATGGTTTCATGGAATGTATGCTTAAAGATTTAGTATTTGATGCTCATGATAAAGCCTAATTGGGCGGTTAAAATTGATTTAATTTCTGGTTAAGAGATTGTTTCCTTATTTTATCTGAGAGTTTATGGTTGCTATTACAATTTTAGAAGTTAATTGTGAGAATGTTATGGTTCTTTTTTTCCAGTTTGATCCTATTCTAGTTTAATTGGACATTAATGTGTGGTGATCTTTTTTTTCTAGGATTCGTTTATAGTTATGATTGCATTATCTTTTCTTTTGTTGACTGAATTGTGCCATTATATATAATAGTTTGTCTATGAATGAACTAATTCAAATTCTGCTCATATTTCTTGGCAGTAGAGCGAGTTTCATCTTGGGTTAGTCTTGGCCATTTTTTCTATTCTCTGGCCATTCTTTTGCTGCTTCTGGAACCACGAGTCCTTTTCCCTCTATTTTGCTCCCCCTCCCCCCAACCCAAAATAACCGGAAGATATGAAAATTAGGGCCTGTAAATTGGGGTTTTAAATTTAGTCATAAACATGGCAAAGTCTAATGGTTTATTCTCTTCGGGTTCCAGTTTTCAATTTCAAGTTTCGAATTCATTTGCAGCTTTGTTTTTTGAGTGTAAATTTAAGGGGGAAAACATATTCATTTCTTGTTTATTTGATTTCAGTGTAAATGAAAAGGCTCAAAAAAACACATTTTGCTTTCTCTTTACGAATTATTTTTCTCCTTTTCAAAAATCTGTTTTCAGCAATATGAAAGCAAATAAGTTTCTAGTGTTGTGATAAAACGAAAACTGGAAATAGGGAAAGTGCAAATCAGGCAATAAAAGTTTGGAAGGAAAAAACAAAAGATTTTCGTGACCTTGCCTGTAGACGTAGATCATTGACGAGTAATATTCATTCAAAAACTGTTCATGCCATTAACAAGTAATATTCATTCCGAAACCATTCAAACCTTGAATTTGTGCAAGTTGGTCCCTTAGGTTTCTATATCTTTTAACTTTTTTGGGCCATTCTTGTTTTGCATGGTTTTTTTGCGTGTTGGTCTTCAGCAAGATTGGTTAAGACGTTTTTGGGTTATTTTTGTCCTGAAGTCATTATTGTGCACATGCTATTTCTTGTTACCACCTTTATTTGTTGGGTGTTCTAGTATTTGCAATTTTGTGCTGGATTTTCATTATTCAAAATAATATATTATGCTACCACCAGTATACTTGGCGTGATCTTTCAATTGTTCTGGCTGCTAGAATCGAATGCGTGTTATTCATCTTCATCTTGGTTTGCCGTATCTCTCGGGTACCATCTTTTAGGCAGTCAAAGTTGGGAGCTAAATTTTATAACTTTGTCGCTTATGCTTTATGGTGACCTTTCTTAGACTTCCTTGATTTGAAAATTTTCAACCTGGGACTTCCTTGAAGTTCAAAATATCATTGGCTCTCTTTTTTGGGTTCCATTAATTTGTAAATTTTCTTTCCATACAAAGTTAATCACCTCTTATTATTCATTACAAGTGCCCCTTTCATAAACCTCATCTATCTCATGTTGACCTAGGATGTGTTGCCTACATAAGGCCAGTCTTCTTCCCATTTTTTCTGGGTATTATTCTTTCTGCTGGCGGTGAGTTTGGTGTAGGGCTCAAAAGGGTTTTGGTGTCTTTTTTTTTTTTATCTTAAGTTCGTTATCTGATACACTTGTGTGTGCTCAATGTCCAGGCTTATCGAAAAATCAATTTCTTCAGCTTATGGAGTTGTTCGTCAAATGCAATTTTCAAACTTCGGCGTGTTGCCTGGATCTAGCACTGACTCAGTGGAGACAGCAAATGCTTCCCGCAGTAGATCTTTTATCAATCTTCCAAAAGAACTTTTTGAAATGCTTGCTTCTGTTGGACCTTACCTTCATCGTGACAGTTTGTTGCTCCAGAAGGTCTGCTCCTTAATCCGCACTGCAATCAATAAAAATTTCTGGTTTTCTGGTTTGGTGCATCTTATCTGTCACTTTCTGGTTATTCTCATGAATATTAGCTTTTGGTTTTTGCCTTGCAGATATCCAAAGTGTTGAGGGCTTATTACCTCTGTGCACTTGAGCTTGTAAATAATGGTTATGAGACTTTTAGTTCTCATACTGTTTCTATTGGAAATCAAAATCCTCGCCTCCATTTGAAAGATGCTAGGTTGAGAATTGAGGAAGCACTAGGAACATGTCTTCTTCCTTCTTTACATTTGATACCTGCAAATCCTGCAGTTGGACAGGAGATCTGGGAACTAATGAGCCTTCTACCCTATGAGGTTGGATTTTGCACAATTTTCTAATTGAGAACGATTGGCTAAAAGCTGAATTATGGTCTCATAAGTTGCTTCCTTAGGTACGCTATCGTCTATATGGTGAATGGGAGAAGGAGGATGATCGTTTTCCGATGCTTTTGAGATCGGAAGACAAAATGCAAAGGTTCACATTCATTGTTTTGGAGTTCTGGTTTCTTTTATCATTCTATCAAGTAATTTTCCATCTGTTGGTTTTCAGTTAGACACTAGGAGGATTCTAAAGCGCCTTGCAAAGGAAAATTTAAAGCAGCTTGGACGAATGGTTGCTAAATTAGCTCATGCGAATCCATTGACAGTGCTTCGGACAATTGTTCATCAGGCGAGTTTCATAGTCTGGCAGTCAGTTGTTGGTTTGGTGCTGGAGTTTTTGCTAAAAGATAGATTTGATTACTCTGCATGCAGATTGAAGCATACAGGGATATGATCACTCCTGTTGTGGATGCATTCAAGTATCTGACACAGGTGTATCTTGGTTCTTGTTTTGATGCTATCTACTCTCGTCCATTTTCTGCATTCTATATATGAGCAACTAAATACACAGAAAATATTTTGTGCCAGATAAAATTTAAGAAATTTAATTAGATTCGAAAATTATTTCGTGTTTTTCAGTTTGAACAAAATAAACTTATTCGGAGACATATGATTTTGGGCACAATAACCACATTCCAGTTATTGTAATTTTTGTTGGGTCTGTAGTACACATGCGAACAATCGCGTGTTCATAGAAGTACCTTCCTGTCACTGAAATTATGGGTTTCAACAAGTGTGAACATTACTGAATCTAAAAACGAATGTAAAAAGAAGAGGCCGGCGCTTAATTTTTTTACATGCAGAATCCCTACTTCTTGGATTTAGAATCCTGTTTTCCAATTCTTTCACACACTTGAGCTCAATGATGGTTCTATGTTTAAAGACATTAAAGATGGACAATCTCAATACTTATTAGTAGCTATGGATAAAATGTTGGTATGATGCAATGATTTCAATATCTTTAAAATACACACAGCTTATATGATAAATAAATTGGAAGTGGATCTTATGGTCCCTATGGTCCCACTCCGAGGAGGAAAAGAAAATCCATATTTTCCATACATTTGACAAACCCACCCCTCTTCCCCCACCCCCGGCAAAAAAGAGGAGAAGAAAACAAAACCGCAAATTGGATGTAGCAAATACTATCATTTCTTTGGTAGGCCAAAACATAATTTCTACATTTACTTGCTTTCTTGATTACACTTGTTGTGGTATTCAGTAAATGATTTCTTTTTCACATGCTTAAAAGTTTTCTGTTTTGTTTTGCACTTCTAAAATGCACACATTCAACAGCTTGAGTATGACATTCTGGAGTATGTCGTGATTGAACGTCTAGCTCAAGGAGGGCGCGAGAAGCTTAAAGATGATGGCCTTAATTTGTCAGATTGGCTTCAATCTTTAGCCTCATTTTGGGGTCACCTGTATGTAGCTCTTTCTCCTTTCTACTTTGCTCCTTATGTTCAGATGTAACTGCAATGTATTATTCATGCTATTCACCCCCCTCCCCCCCAAAAAAAAAAAAAGAAAAAAAGAAGTGCTTCCTTGATAATTTAACGTCTTCTGTTACTCCGGTTAATTGTTGAAGCACAGTTATACTTCAATTGAGGAAAATTAGTAACAGAATTACTCAGTTCTTTTATTTACGGATGTTAGTTTACCTGCAATATAAGGGTATTAGCACTACAAACCCATTAGTAGATGAACTTTTTGCATTTAGTTTTCATTTTTTAATCTACATTTATTTGTTCCTGAATGGACTGGGTTATATGTTTGTGATCTTATTCATACAATTATTTAATGTCTATCATGGGGATTCTGGTGTAAGTAGCAACTAGCAAGTATGTAATAGAATCTAGTCTAAATGTTCTTTTTAGATCAATCCTTTCTGTGAAGAATTTGGATCTTCATAGGATGCTTTACTCAGTTTACGGGTTGCAGATTATTCTCTGGTGAAGATGGTGACAGGAGCTGGATGTGTAGGTGATCTTGCACGCATTTCCTTAGTTTTTTTCATCTGAACGTCAGTTCATCCTTCTCATATTCATGTGTATTGGGTAAAGCTTCCTGCCAGTGTTGTATTGGGGAACGCTCTTGTTGTTTGGGTGACAAGGAGGCTGTTCTGATTTCAGAGGGTGCAGGGAAACTCTATTAAATACTTCCAGCAATTTAATGTTCCTGTTCAGATGTAAGTGCAAGATCTCGTAGTTTAAGGAGATTGAGTTGTTAACAAATTGGCCTGTTAGAAAGGACACCTGATCTCAAACATTGACACATTTCAGCTGGTATTGGTTACGTCTTTGTTCAAAAGTTGAAGTACTGCTTTAACGAGGAAGACATCACTGGCAGTTAGCTCATGACATGTTAATGAGATTTTTTAATGACATCTTAGGTGGAGGAAATAGGCCACTCTGCTGGATTTGTGTAGTCACTAAAAGGTTTGTTGCATTACAAATGGGTTTTAGGTGATGCGAAGAAAGGGGAGAATTTTTGGAGGTACTAATTTTGGGTATTCACAGTAATACATTTTTACTATTTGAGTGCTGTAAGTATGGATGGCTGTATTCTGCTGCATCTCTTAGGGTTTTGAATATTTTGTGCCGATATTTGCTACTCTAAGGAATGAAGTTTGTGCTGAAGGTTAGCTTTGCCGTGTATGTAGTTGATCGATAAATATTATCTCTGTGGGGCTTCATTAAGACTTCATTTTTCTTTTCCTGTCACGGAATGATATTGCGACTTTGTGGAGCATCTAAAGGATTGGGCTTGAATGAAATATGCATCCTTCAAAACTAATTTTCAGAGATTTCTCGTGGCGCTTTGCAAATTGTCAATAACAACTCTATTTGCTAGTCTCTCTTTAAGACTTGGTGTGGACTGAATAGTATTGGACTTAGATCAAAGTTATTTTTACCACTACAGTTGGCCTCTTTACTACATCAAGAATGCCATTGCCATCTCAAGGAAGACTTTCTCTTGAATGGAAGACAGATTCTTTCAATAATGAGCTATCACGGACAAAATTACATTTCAGATTTTGTCAGGTTACAATGTCATTTTATCAATAATGTTTCCTTTGTGGAGCCACGACTTGGTGTTGCTTGATCTCGCATCAAATGGGTTTGGACTTTGCATGTGAAATAATCGTATTTTAATAACAGGGGACAGATTAGAAACCATTTGACATTCAGAGCTTTCTCAGGGGGTATTGATGACATTATTTCTAAGAGAAATTGTTTATCAGTTTGCAATTCTTTGACTGAGCGATTTACTTCAAAGTTTTATTTCCAAGACACATCTTGATGCTTGTTATCTGGGTTTCTGGGAGCAACACTGTTGTTTTCTCTGTAAGCGATTCTCAGAGATTGGGATGCATGTATTTTGCTCAGACTCATCCACCAATGCTTACTCAACTTTGCCATATCTACCCAAACATAAAAGAGAGGTCTCTAAAGAAAGACATGGGAATTAATTTCTCTAAAGAAGGCATGAGAATTAGTTTTATGTCATTGCTCATAATTATAGAATTCATGCATACAGGCGCCGAATAACTGCTTCTTGGAAATAAAACAATATAAAGATAAATTACTCATGGTTTCATCAATTACCATTTCTTTTGTATGTTTCATTGTTATTACTATTATTGGATCATTTTTAGTAATAGTGATACTATTGTCATGCTTGAATTAGTTTTATAGGGTAAAATCATGAATTCTAAACTTCTGATATAACCATTAAAATATGTTCCAGTCATGAAGACGTGCAAGTTGAAGAACTATTGCCCATCTGTATCACTTAACTTCCCTCATAACCATAACCAGTTACAAGTTTTATTTTTAGTTGGAAAGATGAGCAGAAGAATTGATATGAATTTGAGTTGTATGTCAACTTTAAAGTCCTTAGTTGAAATATGACGTGGAAGCTAGTATGTTCAAATTAGTAGTATGTTCATTTTATGATGTACTTTGTCTTTTGCCGTTGCGCTTTTAATTTGCTTGAAAATGGTTAATATTTCTGTGTAGCAGTTACTGGTAGTTGTTGAAGGGAGTATCAAAGTCCTCGTAGAAATAGAACGTGCATTTAGTTTGAGTAAAAGGGCAAAGATTGGGAGTTTAACAGCACATGATTGGTAATACTAGCAATGAGAAAGGAAATATATTAAGACATATCATAAATGATATATTTGGTCTAATCAATAAAATTTTCCACTAAGTGTGATGTTTTGCGACTTTGTATTGACTAGTTAGCACGAAGTCCGAAGAACATTTCAGCATCCTTAGTTCTAAGTTGGAGTTTCCAAGAGTTTGCTCTGTTGCATTTATTGTACTCAGTAACCGTCTAGTACGTGTTTGAGACATTCTAATCTGATCAAATTATAATTTGGTGGAAATGGGTCATGGAGATTTTGTGGGTCCCAGAAATCCTGTGGTTGACATTGATTTATATGATAAATTTTAATTGGATTATAATGCATTCTAGCATATACTTTGACTTAGAATGCATGCAGGCCCTAATGATCCCCATATTCTTGCTTTCTTTATGCTATATTATCAATAGAAACACTAAATTATTATTCGAACTGTTTTAGTTCACTGTTTTTTGAGACATAGAAATGATCGTGCTAATGAATTGATTATACTTGTAGGTGTAAAAAGTATCCATCAATGGAACTCAGGGGTCTTTTCCAATATCTTGTAAATCAGTTGAAGAAAGGAGATGGGATTGAGCTTGTTCTGCTGCAGGTACCAGAGTGCATTATTTGTACATTGGCTTCTCTTGACAAGTGATTATTGGTTTTATAATTTGCAAGTGCTGTGTAGGAACTTGTGCAGCAGATGGCTAATGTTCAATATACAGAAAACATGACTGAGGAACAATTGGATGCCATGGCGGGAAGTGACACACTCCGTTATCAAGCTACTTCATTTGGCATCACTAGGAACAACAAGGTGTGTTAGTTGTTGGAAACTAAATTCAGGAAACAATTGTTTTTGGCGAGAAAAAAGAAAATCAACACCCCGGGCCCCCAAGCGTTTTCTTTCTTCACTGCAACACATCCTCTCGCAAAATGAAAATGAACACTGGAGGGGGGGATGTCAAATGAAAGTTGGGGAAAAAAATGTCCGTAACCACAGCAAAAAATTTTCTTTTGCATTTGCTATTTTGGCAACCTTTTGAAGTAATAATTGTTTTGCTACACTGTTAGCCGCATTCAAGATTCTCTGTTTGATTAATGCACCACAATGGCTTCTTGGTTTTGAGTGTTTGTGCGTATATTGCTGCTTTGTCTTTGATGTTAGTATTGATTGCTAACCTGTGCTTATTGTACATTGGGGATTCAAAGAACAATTTTAGAAGTAAAGAACCATCGATTTTTAGTGGGTACTCAACTGTTTACCAAGCCCGTGGGGGGGCTTAGATAAACAGTCGTTTACCCTGGCTTATTATCTTCTAGGCTTTCTGCTGACAACTCTATTTTTTACACTTCTGTTATTTTTTGACGAGCAGTTGGCTGAACTGCTGGGCTGTGCTCGGCCGAATATCTTTTTTGTTTGGCCTGGGCTGTGCTCTGCAGATATTCACAGGCTTTTTCGGATTTGATTTAAAACATGAAGCTTTTTCTCTCCTTCAGTCAGAACCTAACATAAAGATTCTTTTATTGCATGATGTGATAATTATTTCTAGATAAATATTGTACTAGTCAATTATTAATTTACAATTGTTACACTTGCCCATTCTGGCAGTGCTTCTACACTTGCCCAGGGATAAAGCTCTCTGCTTCTGACTTTGCAATTTTTTTATCATGCATCTTGAGGACAATAAACACAGATCTTTTTTCTTATTTGGTTGAGATTGTTTAATCTAACATCAGTGCTGACGGAGTCAAACTCTAGTTATCACCCATTATAGAAAGATCTGTAAGTGTGAGGCCTTAGATAAAATCTAGAAAATATAGTCAAACACATGATTATTCTTCTGAAACTATCAAATGTAAATCATTAGGAATTTCAAAGTTTGAAATGCAACCTGCAGGCTTTGATCAAATCCACCAGTGGACTTAGAGATGCTCTGCTCCCTTGGATAAAAAATGAATCTAGCTTGCACATTGAATATGATTTCTCAATAAATAAGTTTCCTCTTTCGTAGCATTAACTTTTTAGAGAATTCAGTCGAACACTTGATTATTTTTATGAATCTATCAACTATAATTCTATGGGAATCTAGAAAATTGAAATTTTATTTGTTATATTATCCCTGCAGGCCTTGATCAAATCCACCAATAGACTTACATAAAAAATGAATCTAACTTTCTTGTTGGATGCAATTTTCAATAAATAAATTTGCTTATTTCTTTGCATCTGCTTATAAGATTACGGTGAAATACTAAGATTATTCTTCTGAAATTATTATTCCTGCAGATCGTTGATCAAATCCACCAATAGACTTAAAGATGCTTTACTCCCGAAAGAAGAACCCAAACTAGCAGTTCCTCTTCTGCTACTCATTGCTCAGCATCGTTCACTGTAAGCTTTATTGCATTCTTCATTGAAAATTCAATATTATTATTGAGTTTCATTAGCTTATAGTAGGGTGTGGTATTTGCAGAATTGAAATTTCATTTGTTCTGTCCTGTTATTTGTCACCCTTCGGCCCTTCCGTAATTCTTTCCCTCCTAATTTAATATTTTATACTTGTCAAAAATTGCCTTCCGGGATTGTGCCGCAGGATAGTTTCAGGTTTTTGAAAAGTTAAGTTTCAGAGAAGTGAATATATTGTTGAATGCTCTGCATATTTTTGTTCTGCAGAGTTGTCATAAACGCCAACGTGCCTCATATTAAAATGGTCAGTGAACAGTTCGATAGATGCCATGGGGCCCTTCTTCAGTATGTGGAATTTCTCTGTAGTGCAGTGGCTCCAATCTCGAACTATGCTTTGCTGATTCCCACTCTTGATGAACTTGTACATCAATATCATCTTGAACCTGAGGTATAATCCAGATATCTCTAATTGGCTCTTTAGAGATTGCCTGAAGTTATTTGTTTGGTTAATTCATTACTGTGGAATGTATGAATTTTGTTGACACTTAAGTTAAAATAGATTTAAAAAACGTACAATATACACACACTAACTAAAATAAGAAATCGAATTACACATTATTGAGAACCTAGAATCTCAAACAATATACAAGCCCATAAAGCAGGGAAGTAATACCCTGATTCGGTGCAAGTACTGTTACATAGATCAGGGAAAATATACAATCAGACATCGGCAAATATGTTCTCCTCTACTTGCCGTGCATCACAATTTTACATGTGTCAACAATTACTATGTGGTATAATGAAGTGTTAAAAGCGTATAGCAGCTGTCATTATGGCTAAGGTGCTTACTCGATAATGCTTCTGATGTTATCTTGTCCAGGTTGCCTTTTTGATTTATCGGCCAGTAATGAGACTCTTTAGGTGTCAAAATGCTTCCTCTGCTTTCTGGCCTTCAAATTGTTTCGAGGAGCTGCATCCATCAACTGCCGAGAAGGATTCAGAAACGGCAAATGCATCTACCACACTAGTTTTGGAACTTGGATCTTCTCGCAATCCTATATGGTAATATTTATTTCTTCCCTCTATCTTCTAGGAACTTTTTGATGCTAGTTTGGTTGTGAACTCAATGTTCTACGCTATTTTGCTGATGTGCGTACAGTATCAAAATTTTGATTGAAAGTCAAGTGCCTGTGTTTTTTAGACTACTTTGCTCTATGCGACTTCTTGCTAGGCTGCCATCTCCAATTTGTAACCATTTATGTATCATGCAGTTGGCTGGATCTTCTTGGCACTGTCAAAACCATGTTGCCTTCAAAAGCCTGGAATAGCCTTTCTCCTGACTTGTATGCTACGTTTTGGGGTCTTACTTTATATGATCTCTATATACCAAGAACTCGTTATGAGTCTGAAATTGCAAAGCAGCATTCTGCTCTTAAAGCTCTAGAAGAACTTTCTGATAACTCCAGCTCTGCAATTGCTAAAAGGAAGAAAGATAAAGAAAGAATTCAGGAGTCGCTTGATCGATTGGCTATGGAACTCCAGAAGCATGAAGAACACGTTGAATCTGTACGACAAAGACTTTCTTTTGAGAAGGATAAATGGTTAAGTTCATGCCCAGATACTCTGAAAATAAATATGGAGTTTCTCCAGCGCTGTGTATTTCCCCGCTGCATGTTCAGCATGCCTGATGCTGTATATTGTGCCATTTTTGTAAATACACTTCATTCCTTAGGGACACCATTTTTCAACACGGTTAACCACATTGATGTTCTGATATGTAAAACCTTGCAACCTATGATCTGCTGCTGCACTGAGTATGAAGTTGGTCGACTGGGGAGGTTTCTGTATGAGACATTGAGAAGTGCTTATCACTGGAAGGTAAAGAGTCCTGAATCTGGTGTGTGTTATTTTTCTTGGTCCAGGATGAATGATGCTCCATCCATACAGCTCTGCACATTAAGCTGGAACTACATGCATTCTAAATCTTCAAAGTTTGCCACTAACAAGTGCTTTAATTTGCAGAGTGATGAAACCATATATGAACGCGAGTGTGGAAACATGCCTGGTTTTGCTGTCTATTATAGATATCCAAATAGCCAGCGCGTTACTTATGGTCAGTTTATCAAGGTCAGTTAATGGGATTGTAATTATTCAGTATTGTTGGTCATGACAACTTAACTTCATTTTATTGTTCAATCATATGTCTGTTGTTTTGTTAGATATTTAACAATAACTGAAGAATGTGTGATTTTTGGATCTCCAACTATCATTGCTGGAATTAAGAAAAGAAAGACACATTCTGTAAATGATCACATTAGACATTAGGAGAAATGTTTGGATGATCTCTAAAATGAAGAACTCCTTCAAAAGAAGATGGTTTATTGATGTGGTAGTTTGTGGAGGAAGAGTCCTGACATGCTTTCATCTGTAAAGCATTCTATGCATGCAAATACGTATTTTGCAAGCATAGTGGTCTATAAATGGATTTATATTATGTTGGAAGGTATCAGAACATTCACTTTTGAAGTAATGATCATATTAGACATTAGGAGAAATGTTTGGACGATCTCTAAAATGATTAAATCCTTGAAAAGGAGATGGTTTATTGATGTAGTAATTTGTGGAGGAACAGTCCTGACATGTTTTCATCTGTAAAGCATTCTATGCATGCAAATACGTATTTTGCAAGCATAGTGGTCTATAAATGGATTTATATTATGTTGGAAGGTATCAGAACATTCACTTTTGAAGTAATGATCATATTAGACATTAGGAGAAATGTTTGGACGATCTCTAAAATGATTAAATCCTTGAAAAGGAGATGGTTTATTGATGTAGTAATTTGTGGAGGAACAGTCCTGACATGTTTTTCATCTGTAAAGCATTCTATGCATGCAAATACGTATTTTGCAAGCATAGTGGTCTATAAATGGATTTATATTATGTTGGAAGGTATCAGAACATTCACTTTTGAAGTAATGATCATATTAGACATTAGGAGAAATGTTTGGACGATCTCTAAAATGATTAAATCCTTGAAAAGGAGATGGTTTATTGATGTAGTAATTTGTGGAGGAACAGTCCTGACATGTTTTCATCTGTAAAGCATTCTATGCATGCAAATACGTATTTTGCAAGCATAGTGGTCTATAAATGGATTTATATTATGTTGGAAGGTATCAGAACATTCACGTTTGAAGTATTATTTTACCCTACCCACATAATTTTTTTACATGGTATTCCACTTAGTCCATATATCAATTATAACCCGGATAACCTTGGAAAATAAAGAAATGCAAATTATTTCCTTTACTAGTATTATTAAATGAAGAATTTTATTGAACCAAGTGATCCTCCAAATTCTTATCATTGGTGATTTCCTTGTCTAATTAATAATCTAATTTGTCATTAATTTGGCACAGTTGTGTCATGTCTTTTAATCGTTTCATGGCACTTCATCAATTGTAGTAATTATTATATTCCACCTTTTTACTAGAAGATGAAAATATAATGCTGGTTTAAATTGCATCTGTATTTGTTTCTGTTAATGAATTATAATGTTTACATGAAGGTGCACTGGAAATGGAGCCAGAGGATCACTAGGTTGCTGAATCAATGTTTGGAATCATCTGAGTACATGGAAATTCGAAATGCTCTTATTATGCTGACTAAAATCTCAAGTGTTTTCCCTGTTACTCGGAGGAGTGGTGTCAACCTTGAAAAGCGGGTATTTACAAAATTAGGAAATGTTTTCCCTAATGGGCATTTCTTAGTGTTGATTTAACT